>JAXQQM020078493.1:0-164682 GCA_034641835.2 Pinus albicaulis
GTTGGGTATGTGTTATATTCTTTCCACGACTAAGCACGCACCCCGGCGGTAGCCCTCCCTGTCAGGGTCCGGGGCAACGCTCCGGTGAAAATTTTTGGTCCTTAATTTCCGGTGGCTAGTCCGCGTCCATGGTTTTGTGCATGGTTTTGCAGATGGTATTGGGGCACGATGGTTTTCGGCCACCGGTATTTTTGTAGATCCGGTCAAGGGAACTACGGTTATGTTCTAATCCAGGGTTTATGGATTGGGGTTTATGTATGCTTCGGCATGTATATATATGTGTTGTAACACTAAAAGGAATATAAAATGAAAAATCAAGTTGGTCGTCCCGATTTGGGATCCGAGGGAAAATCTCTGTGTTTATCTGTTTTATGTTTTATGCTCTCGCTATTGTTTATCTTCTGTTATAAGATTCGTGAGTAGATAATTTTTGTTCAGGGTTAAAACCTACATTTTGTATCAAAGCAGTTTCGGCTTCAAGGGGACGCCTTTGCTGCTGAGGGTTTTTTTCTTGGGCCTGTGGTAGACCCTATTCAGTGGGAGATCTGCGGGATCGATTCTTGCGGTGAAAGAAGATGGCGAGCAGCGGGAAGATAGAGATCGATAAATTTAATGGTCAGAGTTTTGAGTTATGGAAGCTTAAGATGGAGGATCTGCTGGTGGATAAATATCAGTGGATTGTGGTAAATCCATGTACTAAACCAATGGCAATGTCAGATGAAGACTGGAAGAAACTGGATTGGAAGGCTAAGAGCACAATACGGTTGTGTGTCTCAAATTCAGTATTGTTGAATGTATCTGTGGAAGCTACAGTGAAGACCTTGTGGGACAAGATAGGGACTTTGTACCAATCTAAGTCTCTGGTGAATAAGTTTTTCCTGCAGAAAAAGCTGTATAACTTGAGGATGAAGGATGGAGACTCAGTGACAGAGCATCTGAACGCCTTCAATACTGTGGTAAGTCAGTTGTCATCTTTCGATATTAAAATCTCAGATGAAGATAAGTGCATCATTTTTTTTGTTCTCTACCAGATTCATGAGTCAGCCTGGTTATTGCAATAGGTGTCAATATAACTACCTTGAATTTTGATGACATTGTCTCAGCCTTGCTGTTGGAGGAAATGAGATGGAGAAATATAGAGGGTCAAAATGGAGATTCCTTATCTGTACGAGGAAGGTACGAGAATAGAAAAAAGAATAAGGTTTCGAGTGGGAGATCTAAATCTAGAGGGAGATCTAAATCTCCTGGTGAGTTTGTAAAGGTGTGCTAGAAATGCGGAAAGGAAGGGAACTACAAAAAGGACTGTAGATCTAAAGCTCCCGAGAAAGGAAAGGGATCTGATTATGCTCCTTCTACAGAGGCAAAATCCACCTCGGATGAAGGTGGGGATGTGTATTTGGCTTCTTCTTCAAATACACATGTAGATCATGAGTCATGGTTGATTGACTCAGGTGCATCCTTTCACTTCACTCCCCATAGGGAGTGGTTCTACGAGTATGAGAAATATGATGGTGATGTCTTGCTAGGGGATGATAGGAAGGCCAAAATCGTCGGACGTGGAAAGGTCAAGCTGAAGCTACAAGGTGGAAGGATTAGAACACTTCCTGGTGTTCTGCATATTCCTACATTGGCCAGAAATCTTATTTCTGTAAGCAAGATGGATGATGTAGGTGTAAAAACAGTGTTCGAGAAAGATGCCTGCAAGATGGTTCGGGGAGCACTGGTATTAATGTGGGGAGTTTGGACTGGAACTTTGTACAAGCTACAAGGTAGCACTGTTATTGATGGGTGTAACAGTTCTGTGGTTCCTGAAAGTGGGATGGAAAGCCTAGTTGTCTTTGGAGAAAAGACCATGCTATGGCATCAAAGGCTTGGACATATTGGAGAGAAGGGCCTTCGGATACTGCATAGAAATGGTATGGTAGAAGGTATGTCTAATTGTTCTCTAGATTTCTATTTCTGTGAAAATTGTGTATATGGGAAGAAGAATCGGGTGAGTTTTCCTTCTGGTTCTAAGAGGGAAAACAAGATATTAGAACTTGTGCACATTGATGTCTTTCGGCCTATGTCAGTTCCATCACTGGGAAATTCTGTGTACTATGTTTCATTCATAGATGACTTCTCAAGGAGTACATGGATATATTTCTTGAGGAAGAAATATTAAGTCTTTGACAAATTTAAAGAATTTAAGGCTCTGGTGGAAAACTAGACAGAGAAGAAGATAAAGGCGTTGAGGACAGATAATGGTGGGGAGTTCTGCAAGAAGGAATTTGAAGAGTTCTGTAAGAAGTGTGGTATAACACAGCAAAAGACTACTCCATACACAACTCAGCAAAATGGAGTTGCAGAAAGAATGAATAGAAAACTGATGGAAAAGGCAAGAAGCATGCTCAGTGGTGTCGGGTTAGGACAAGAATTCTTGGCTGAGACAGTGGAGACTGCATGTTACTTAGTTAACAGATCACCTTCATCAGCGTTGGAGGATAAGACCCCACATGAGGTATGGACTGGTAAGAAACCCTCTCTTTCACATCTAAGGGTATTTGGATGTGATGCATATGTACATGTTCCAAAGGAGAAAAGGATCAAGTTGGATAATAAATCTGAAAGGTGCATCTTTATTGGGTATAAGGATGGTTTAAAGGGTTACAAGCTTTGGAATCCAGAAACAAGGAAGGTTGTGTACAGCCGAGATGTGGTGTTTAGAGAAGTGAAAGATGTTGTTAAACATGAAGTCCTACCAAAGGAACCTGAGAAGATATAGTTTGAGCTAAAGGAGGATGAATCAGACTCTACAACAGAAGAAGACTCAGAAGATGAAGAGCCACAAACTCCAGCTTTGAGAAGATCAGTTCGGGAAAGAAGGCAACCAGAAAGGTATAGTCCATCTGATTTTTGTTCAGGTTTTGCCTTAACTATAACTGATGATGAACCCAAAACTGTCAGGGAGGCAGTAGATTCAGAGGATGGAAAACTCTGGAAGGAGGCCATGGTTGATGAAATGGCATCCTTGCACAAAAACGATGCATGGGATCTGGTGGAGTTGCCGGCTGGAAGGAAGCCAATTGGGAGCAAATGGGTGTTTAAGAAGAAGATGAATGTAGAAGGCAAGGTGGAGAAATACAAAGCTCGGTTGGTAGCGAAAGGTTATTCCCAGGTGCCGGGAATTGATTTTGGTGATATTTTTTCTCCTGTTGCCAAAGTTACTTATATTAGATTACTTTTATCTGTTGCTGCTGCATTTGATTTTGAGATAGAACAGATGGATGTGAAGACAACATTTCTTCACGGGGATCTAGAAGAGGAGATCTACATGAAGCAACCCGAAGGCTTTATGGTGAAGGGTAAGAAAGAACTAGTATGCAGGTTGAAGAAGTCTCTGTATGGGTTAAAACAGTCACCAAGGATGTGGTATCAGAAATTTGATACCTATATATAGGGACTTGGCTTCACCAGAAGCAAGGAGGATCACTGTGTTTATTTTAAATTAATTGGTGACCGTGTTATTTATTTGGTCTTGTATGTGGATGATATGTTGTTCATTGGAAATGACAAAGAAATTATCCAAGATTTGAAGACCCAATTGTTCTCCAAATTCGACATGAAGGATCTGGGTGCTGCAAACTATATTTTGGGCATGGAAATTAAGAGAGATTGGGCAAAGAGGAAGCTCTGGTTAAACCAAAGGAAGTATGTCGAGACTATATTGCAGAGGTTCAATATGCAGGATAGTAAACTGGTGAATTTTCCTATTCCTGTAGGTATAAATCTGTCCGCTGAAAAGTGTCCCAAGACATAAGAAGAAGAGGAGTATATGTCCCGTGTTCCATATGCAAGTGCAGTGGGTAGCCTGATGTATGAAATGGTCTGTACTAGACCATACATTCCACATGCAGCGGGAGTATTGAGCATGTCTATGTCAAACCTAGGGAAGGAGCATTGGACAACAGTGAAGTGGGTTTTCATATATTTACATGACACTAGTGATTATGGCTTGTGCTACCAGGGAAGACCAGGATTGGAAAGAATGTTGGACATTCATGTTTTTTTTTTATGCAGACTAGGCTGGAGATCTGGACCGAAGAAGATCTACAAGTGGGTATGTGTTTAGCCTATTTGGAGGCGCAGTCAGTTGGATGAGTAAAATACAGTCTGTAGTGGCTCTTTCAACTATAGAGGCAGAATACATAGCAGCCACTCATGCAAGCAAGGAAGCAATTTTGTTGCAGAGATTGTGTTCAAGTATGTGGTTGGTACAGCAAGCTATAAGGATAGACTGTGATAGCCAAAGTGCAATTTTCTTGGCCAAGAACCCTGCTTATCATTCAAATACAAAGCACATTGATTTTCAATATCACTTTGTTAGAGATATAGTTGAGGCTAAAAGGGTGTTGCGGGTAAAGGTGGACACTTTGAAGAATGTTTCAGATGCATTGACAAAGTCTGTGAGCACTCAGAAGTTCTCTTGGTGTAGATAAACAATGGGTGTTGAAGAATTGGGCCAATGACTAAGCTCTCCTGTGGCCCCCTGTGGAAAGAAAACAACAAGTGGGAGAATGTTGGGTATGTGTTATATTCTTTCCACGACTAAGCACGCGAAAATTGTTGGTCCTTAATTTCCGGTGGGTAGTCCGCGTCCATGGCTTTGTGCATGGTTTTGCAAATGTTATTGGGGCACGATGGTTTTCGGCCCGTGTTATTTTTGTAGATCCGGTCAAGGGAACTACGGTTATGTTCTAATCTAGGGTTTATGGATTGGGGTTTATGTATGCTTCGGCATGTATATATATGTGTTGTAACACTAAAAGGAATATAGAATGAAAAATCAAGCTGGTCGTCCCGATTTGGGATCCAAGGGAAAATCTATGTGTTTATCTATTTTATGTTTTATGCTATCGCTATTGTTTAACTTCTGTTATAAGATTCGTGAGTAGATAATTTCTGTTCTGGGTTTAAACCTACAATGCATTTCCCTTCTTAATATTTCTTTAGGGTATCTCTTCATGTTCCTATTCGACTCTTCCTCTTCCTTTTCTTATTATTTGCAACATAAAATTAATTAAAGGTTTCAACTAACCCCATTGGTGTTTATCTTTCCTCTTCCCTCTTAGACCATGGATCTGTGGTCTCATAGTTCAAGCCATTACATAGATATATACTCATTTATAATATCAAGTATAATACATTACAAAACTTGGGGAAAACATAAAGGGTGTCACGAGAAAAAAATAAATTTCATCCGATCTTGTTGTTGTGTCATACTTTAGGCTGCCTACTAGTTTCTTATACAAATTGGAATTGATTGTTGGAATACGGTTATATTTTCTTAGGTTGGTTTCTAGGAAAACTAATGTAGCCAGCAGAATTTAGTCATCTGAATCTTGGAAAAATGTCTTGCATATTTTATTTTAAAAAGGAAAACTCCATTTTCGGACTATTCAAACTCCATTTTCGAAGAAATATGCCATGTGACCAAAATTGATTATCTCAAATTCCTTCTCCATAGTTGTTTGAAATTGTTCAAGCTAGAAATTTCTTATGTGAATGAATCAAATAATCAATATAAAAAAAAATAATAAAAATTACCTTGAAATGTACTTTTGTATAGATAGTGGGTTCATTAATACTGTGTATGAATCCTTCGTTTAGAAAATAAGAATAAAATTTGTTGTACCATCTCGAGTGGCTTATTTTATACCATACAAAGCCTTTTAACTTGTAAAATTTCATCTCTCAACCCTTGATTTCATATCTTTGAGGTTGATATACAAAAACTCATTCTTTCAAGCCTCATTTTAAAAATAATTGTTGTGACTATTTTTGTAAAATGGAAAGTGAATTTTTTATTATTATCACTAATATTTTCTCACGGTATTTAAACTTGCTACTAGAGTGAATTTTTGTTCATAATCTAGTCTAGCCTTCTATGGAAATCACTTTGCTACCAATATGGATTTATGCCTTTAAATTTTTCCTTTTGGTGAACTTGGTTTTATATAATGATTTGACTCTAATGCTTGTTTCTCCTACTACTAGATGTACATGACTCATCTTGTCAATCTTCACTATTTCCACAATTTCTTCATTCATAGCTACTTCTTCTCAAAAATGTTGGCAAGATAGAAGGAAAAAATGTACATGTTCACTCTCTATTTGTTCATAAATATCTCTCAAGCTTGACTTTTTCTATAGAATGGTGGTATCATATTCGTTGCTTAAAAATGGATTGTGTGCATTTTATCCTCTTTGGTACGACCCCTCGGCTAGAACTTGTAGCCATGGGAAAATTTTCCTTAGTTGTTCCACTTGTTGCTTTGCTTGGTTCAAATGCATGTGCAGAAATTTGATTGCTATTTTTTACTATCTCGGTCATTCCATTCTTGATCTTTAGAGAATTTATCATCTCTTCAAATAATTTTTTCTTGGTGATATGATTGTCTGATTTATAATCCTTCGATTCTTCACTATAACCAACAAACAAGCATATTTCACTTATGTCATCAATTCCATTCTCATTTCATAGAACATATGCATAGGCTACATAACCAAAGATTCTAAAATGTTATACACTTTTTTTCATAGCATTCAAAAATCTTTTCTTTGACACTATTAGTTGGATATCTCTTCCAAGTATAAACTTAGCATATTATTTCTTCCTCCCAATACTCATTTGGAAAATTATTTTCCCTCAAAATGATTATTTCCATATTCATGGTGGTATATTTTTTCATTTATACTACTCAATTTTGTTGTGGGTATACTTTTTAAATTTCATTTTTATACCTCGATCCCTGCAATATCTTACATTTTTTGGATCATATTTTCCCCTTCCATCTAATCTTACTATTTTAATTTATTTTCACTTTTTGCTTCTCTTCAATGTATGTGAATTTCTTGAATTTTTCAAATGTATCACTTTATCTTACTTTGATGAAGAAAATCCATTTCATGACATTGAGCACATCGATAAGGTTAGAAACTAAAAAATTCCTCCGATTTATTGGGTTTGGATTGGGCCAAAAAAGGTCTGTGTGTATTAACTCAAGTTGACTTGGGACTATAAAGTTAGAAAAATTTGGTAAATTGTTTCTATATTGATTAGCAAGGATACAAATTTTACATGGATTATGATGGATAATTGTCACATGTATACCAAGGATCATTTTCATCTCTTACAAAATATCGAGTTTATTAAAGCTCAATGGCCATATCTAGACGCCATAACAAAGCTTTATCAAAAAGTACTACAAATTGAGCATATGATAATGAATTCTTGACATTCATCATGACTGAAGGAAACATCCTAGATTTTGTCATTTGGAGTCCTTTATATGACTCTTTAACAAGTTGGATTGTAAATAATTGTGTAGGTACGACCTTCCAGTATAACTTCAAACCATTTTCACTCATTTTTCCCTACACTAAATAGATTGCATTTCAAAGTTTCTACATAATAGACATCATGTATTTCATTCTTTTCATTCTAATTTTTCACAAGTGTAAGAAAGCTTTTCCTAAGGCATTAGTAGGATGATCATCACCCAGAATTTTAATTTGAAGTTTTGGTATTTCATGAAAACTGGCAAAACATTTTTGTTACCTATCATATGGATTTGCTTCATACATTCTCAATAACCAAAGATCTTGATTGATATTTTATTGTTTTGTTGAACAAAGAAAGAAACATGGAAGATGTTTCACGTTCATTAGTGCTTGAAACATTTTACATTCCTTTTTTCATATTTGATTTTTTTTTTGTGCATTTATATTTCAAAATGCACATACTTCTTGGAGTAAGGAACTAAATATTTGACTTATCCATCCTTCCTCTTAGAATACATTATTTATACCACTTCCTATTTCATTCTAAGGTTGATTCTATGGATGTTAAGGTTGATTTGATGCATTTTTTTTTTTTCTATAATATCCTCTTCCTCTTCTTCCTACTGCTTCTATTACCTTTGCATATTCCCCTACTATTTATAGCTTGAGTTTAAAGGAATATTATAATGATTCTTTTTCTACTTTTAATTCATATCTTGTGATTTAACATTGATTGTGTCAATTATTCAATTGGCTTGGGCCACATCGTTTGTTTCTTTTATGCCTATCACACAAGCATGTCCAATACTTTTCATCTATGGGTATCACAAGAATTTTGAATGAAGGTGCGGGGAGAATTTTGATAATTTTCTCAACAAAATTTTGATCATGACATCCTCTCCATGATTTCCACGTTCATTTTCTACATTCACGACTTGAGTTATAAATTGATCTACTATTTTAGTATGTTTCATTTGCAAAGAATCAAAAGTCTTCCTAATGATTTGAGGCTATGAATTCCTTCCATTGTTTATTGATTGGAATACATTTTCCAAATTTTCCAAGATTGATGAGCACCATTTTTGCAACTTAGGGAATATGCGGTCTTTAACTTTCCATTATGTAGATTGCATATTACTCATGAATCCTTTCTTCTTCTCTTGGTTGAAGCATTTCCATATAAATTTTCCATTTCTTGCTAACTCTATAGCTCTAGGATCCTCGTATTGCTTCACAAAAATCCAAAAATTCTTCAAAAATATCTTCAAATTAACTTCCCACATTACATAATTTGTACCATGCAGTATCAGGACCCTTTGTGTTTTGATTGCTAGTGGAATCCATGACTAAATTTTATAACGACTTCAACTTACTATGCATTTGGGGCTTCTCCATGATTTTTACATCACTAAATTCCTAACGAAGGTCTTAACACCTCGAGACGGCATATATGGCTTTCATTTGTCGCTACGAGAACAAAAATAAACCTTGTCATGATTATAGTTTCTACCTATAACAATTTGAATAATATTTATGGTGGTGGCTCCCTGAAATAATTATTAACTTGAGAAAATTTTGTGATTTCAATACAAATAAACCTAGACTTATGATGGAGGCATGAATCAGGAAAGAATAATCCTCACCTTTGCATTAATATATAGGGTCCCACTCTCGATAGTGAATCCTTTGTAAGGAGAAATGATGGTAGCTTTATGGGTTTGGCATACAGGGCAATTTTTTAATTTATATTTCTTCTTCTTTATATGTTGGATACTAATTCTCTTCATAGTAGGATCAAGCAAAGATTCTATGTTGATGGCATGATTGAGCTATAACTCTCCCATGGGTCCCTTGATGCAACAAGGGTAAGAGAAATACTAGCGTGGGGCTTGTTCCCTACAAAACTCAATGATGATGGTTTATGGCTTGGGAACACCTCGTAGGCTTCTTCTTTGCAAAACCATTGTCACTTTTCTCTTGAAAACTCTTTGTAAATTATTTGAACATAAATGATGACCCATACACAAATAATCAATGGAAGTATTGTGAAATAGTTGAGGTTGGTATGATCTATGGATAGGATCCACACGAGACATAAAAAAAATCCAATACAAAAATACATGGAGGTGATCAACGATTTCATACCTTATTTAATATTAAAAGCTATAGGAGTGCCCCTTTAAATAGGGTTGGTTCTACCGATGATTTAGTCGTATGGACCTTAACCTAGTCCCGCAATCCTATTATTTCCACCTATCCAACAATGTTAAATACAAAACCATTAGCATGATACAATCGGATTCTTTTGTGGGATTCGGCATCCGAGTCCTCCCATTATCATTAATAATTATCACGGTATTACGTTCTTGAAATATAACATGTTATGCGACCCCTATTTTAGTAATAGATTATATGTTTCAACTTCCACATTTTCAAAGCTATTTTTTCCCATTAGAATTTTCAACATCAAATTTTCTCTTGTAACTCTTATTTACACTCACACCTCTTCACAATTTTTTAAAGATATTTCTATAACCCTATTTCACAATAAAAAATTTCAAAAAATAACTCATTTAAAAAAAATTATTTTGATTTAATCAGATCCTTTTGTATCAACTTAAATTTTTTTTTCCTAATTCTCATAGCGAAAAATTTATTACTAGGGTTTGTTTTAAAAATGGGGCTTCACTACTTGAGGATATATTTTCTTCATAGGGTTTAAGCAAACGTTTTACATAATTAAGGAAAAACTCTTGTGTATCAAATTTTTTGATTGTAGATTCTCCTGACACTAGCCTTAAAATATTTCTTTTTGATTCAAGTTGTAATACCTTGAACTTGGGTCCCACTCTTGGCTCCTTCATAGGAAAATTTGGCTCGTCGAGAATTTTTTCTCTTTTAAAAACCATTGCATGAAATTGTAATCGGGGTTTCTTTGTCCGATATTGGTGGCTTATGACAAGAATTGAAAACGAAAGAAGTGGAGCAAAGGATTTCTCTTCTCGAAGTTACGAATTAGTTAAATAGATTGCATTGAAACATCAACAATAAATGTTGTAGTGTTCTTGGACTGGACTAGTGGAAACTAAGGCGGACATACAGATGACGGTTTCGACACCTAGCGAGGTGGTTGGGATTAGATTCTTTAACACTCCCCTTTAACTACAACACATAAAAATTTAATTCAAATACCTGGTCTATGTCTCGGCGAGGCTTACAATTTAAAAATTGACTTTCAACTAGATTTAGTTTCTTCTTCTCTTTTTCCAGTTTTTGTAGCCTCTAAATTGTTTCGATTTTTCGCTTTGTTGTATCCTTGACAACTCTGTTTCTTCATATCATGAGTCTGAGGTCTTCTGTTGATCGGACTATCTAAGAATGTCTTGGAAATCTTAAAAAATTGACTTGTATGTGGTTTGCTACCACATGTTACTATTACGTAGTGTGCTTTTCATCATGAATGTACCAAACACCAATATTAGAATAATATCTTATTTCTTCAAAACTCGATACCTAAAAATTTCATTGACATGTTTATCATGCATGTCATCTTCATCATTCATACATGCATCTTACGTATTGCTTATCTCATCTGGGCTGTGGTGTTGCAAGCCATGTTTCAGCAAACCTTAACTCTTCTTTGTGTCTGTTTGTTTACCTACACTGCTGAAAATCAACGTTAGAATTAAAAATATTTGCGAATGACATTCGTTACGGTTCATGCCTTTCTGTGACCAAAGGCTTCACTATTGTTGTGTTTCCTTATCTGCTTCTTCCTCTGTCTGCGGTCCTTTCTCGTCTTTCTGCTATGGGATGAGCTTTCTCTTGTTGCGCTCTGTCTGCCTCTATCTCACAATTCCTTTCCCTTTGCATACTTCTTTCTTTGTCTGTTTTCTCTTTGTGGGCTTCTCGATTTGCATCTATATACATCATTTTCTGTCTCTATCTCTTTTCACAAACTTGTGCTTGGAAACAAGTTATCTTCCACTAACTCGAGTGGGATTATCTCACCAAATAGCATCATGTCAATATCATATTTTTATTACATCATGTGCAACCGAGTCATCATTAGCCAATAAATCTTGATCAAATTCATATCAACAATATTAGTCTGGATTTACCATATCATCAATGACTCGGTTACGGAATCGCCATATCATCATCAACGAGTTGTGTTCTTTGGAATCAACAGAGTCATCATCAACAAACTTTGTTCTGGAATTTTCAAGGCTTCATCGGCAAGTTGTGTTCTTTGGAATCATCCTATATTCATCAATGACTTTGTTCTTTGGATTCATCAAATATTAACGTCAATGACTCAGATTCTGGAATCATCAAATCATCATCCACATGTAAATTTATGAATATTTGGGTTCCGAGCATCTTCGTGCTCTCTCTCTCAGCACGCAATTTCTTCTAAAGCTTCATCTACACATGGTGAGCATAGTGGAATTCAACAAAATTTTCATCTCATTGTAGATTTGCTACTACGGATCACCTTGGTTTTTCAACTTCAATGCTCCCCCTTGTACCAAAACATCTCCCGAGGGTATCCAGCCGCACCTTCTTGGTACATCTTGGCACCTCCACGAAATTAGAGGGAGAATGTTCTCATTGACGGATTCTTTTATGCATTTTAACGCAAGAAATCTTTTTGTATCATTATTTCTATATCTAAAAAAGATCTGAAAATGTTGTTTCTCTTTAGCTTCTTGGCTTTTCCATGACCTCGTTGCTTGGCTTCCACAGCTTAGGTCTAAATATGCATCAGCCTTGTTTCTAAAAATTTCTCTTCCTGAAAATAAATCTCCTTTTAAACATTCACTTTCACTTTGTCATATCACAACTTTAAGCTCTCTCTTTTAAGAAACACAAAAAGTCCTTTTTTCTCGATAGAATATCCTTTAAAAACTTAAAAGTATCTTTTCAAATTAGAGGCCATTTTTTTTTTCCTTTACCTTTGAAAATTTAAAGTTTTTTTTAATTTTTTTATTTGTTTTTTAAACCTTTCTTATAAAGAAAGGGCTTTCCTCTTTGAAATCATGTGGGTCATTAAAAAACTTGCATGGCCACATATAGGTCATATGACAATAAAAAAGGCATTAAAAAATCAAGACTTTCTTTGTGTGAATCACTTTAACGTAATTGCTCACGTCGGATTTGGATTTCTTAATGAATTTCGGGCACTTCCTTTTGTCCACGTGTTGCCCAAATTCGTTGAATTCCTTCAATCCTTCACGCATCAAATTTCATAATTTTTAACACAAAAATCACTAACGTAGTGATTTGAACTCTTCTATTGCGTGTAGCTTAACGTAGGTGTTTGTAGTCTTGCCCCACGTCAACGCAAAATCCGTCTAAGTAAACAGAAATTAACGCGATTGATTCCTCTTGGCTCCTGCATTAGTAACGTTGAGGTCTTCTCGAAGCAATGCATTACAAAAGAAATGTGAACGCGTTTCTTTAACTTGGAGGTGTGCTATCTTGGCAGCCTCAGCAAAACGGTGTGTTAGTGCACCAAAATTCTAATTTGGCTTTCTTCTCGAACACCCTTTATACTTCTCGGCCGCCTTTCTACAATTCGTTTCATCGGTACCTTCACTAGCATTGGATTTTTTCGTTCTTCTTTCGGCTTCTTTAGGGAGGTGTCTTCAACATTGCTCAAACTTTTGTTGCTCTATCAAGGGGTCTTGCCCTTTAGGCTCGCCTCTCCTCTCTCTTGCTCCAACTTGGATATTCTTGCTCTCTTGGGAGGAAGCTTATGCAAGCTAGCTACGATACCATGACAAAGAATTGAAAACTAAAAATAAGTGGAGCGAGAGGATCGCTCTTCTCAAGATTACAAATTAGTTAAATAGATTACATTGGAAACATCTGAGTAAATGATTGTAGTGTGGTGGACTAAAGCTGGACTAATTAGAAAGTAGTGGAAATTTCGGATTCAGCGATTTTGACACCTAACGGGCAGTTGGGATTACATTCTTTAACAACTTATATTTTCTTGCATAGGTCCACCTCTCTCTATGGCTATTATACATGGGAAGAACGAGTATATAGAGCAAGCAGAAAATAGATTAGAGGAGGATAATTCCCTTAATGCATTGTGGCCTCCTTCTCGATTAAATTGTGGTTGTGCTTTAACCTAGTGACTATGAAATCATGGGTCATGGTGGCCTCCACCTTTACGCAGATGCATTTGAGCCATGAGGGAGCTATGGATTCATGGGCCACGAGCCCACTAAATGATAACCACCTTTGTCTCCAATAAGCAAAGACCCTCGTTAACATAAACTTCTTTGATACATGGGTTTTCTTATACCGGAATCTTCACTTTCAGAAGCCCTCTCGTATCTATAACACTAACCCTTCTACCTTTGTGCACGATACGTTCTTCAAAACCCTCGTGACCATATGGGAATTGAAAAAAACTTATAACTCGGCTCTAATACTGATTTTATTCAAAGTCAATACAAATATATTAGCGATAAAATTGGGTACACAATATTATAAACTAGTACACTGCTTGAATTTATATGGTAAAAACCTGACTTATTTTCAAGGAAACATCCCGGCCAAAGGAAAATAACAATTAAATTTCATAATAATTATTACATCAGTATTCTGATCACACAACCACTGTCATCCCTCTATACGTAAAATGATGTACCGTCATCTCTACATCTAATAAAATGATGTAGCGCGGTTCTGATAGATCGATAGCTATCTATTGGTTTGTGAAACGAATAGAAATAGGAAATTTAAATTCGTAAAAAAATTAACATTTTTTTGTTATAATATAGTTCTCACATTTACAGATTTTCTCTTTATTAAATTTTATTTAAAAACCTTATAATATTAAGATTATGTACATTTTCATAATTCAAACTTGTGATTCTAATAAATATAAAAAAATTAAATAAAATCAGCAATAATATAGTCGAAGTAAAACCGAACATAAATAATTTACTCTCTATACCTTTTAATAATTATTAAATGATATCATTTTTAGCATATTGAAAAAACAATACAAGATTATAATATTGATTACACTACTATTAATTAGTAGTATTTATATTTTAAGATAGAATTATAAATGTAGTTATAGTTATTAATGATAGTGAATGAACTTAAAACATATACGAATTTTAAAAACATACGAAATTAAGTAACATTCTTTTAAATTAAAAATGAAAAGTATGATTTGAATGTTAAGCTCCCTCTCCCAACATACGATTTACGAGCGATCTATGAGTTGTTTCCGCGCCAAAATTATGGAAACCAAGCTATGGAGTTATTTCCTTAAATTAAAATCAAGCTGAAGTTAATTAATTTCTTTTGGGAGCTTAAAGTGATCGTTACTCCCATTGCGATTATCTAGTCCATTACTCCCATTACGATTTATCGGCCATGATTTGTGGAACACTTAAGACGAATAGCCAATAGAAGCTTGATGGAACTGGCTATAAATTCTTATGTTTAGTCCTAGAAGCTCTTTACTTTAATCCCTTCAGCCTTACACCATCAAGTCGGAGTGAGAGCTTGGAAGTGCCTTCATATTTTCTTTAGTGTTGGTGTTGAGGACGCAATGCTATGTAGTGGCTACATTAAGGAGGCTTCATTGTAGAAAAGTGAATGTGGAGAAGAACTCTCGAGGCTCTAGCTACGGCGTTATAGTTTTATTAAATTTTGTTTCGTTTTCTTGAAAAAATCTGCAATAAACCATTCGTTGGAGCACTTCTTGGAGCGTTGATCTTTGTCGCAATTCATCTCTGCAAAATCACTTTTTCTACATAGTATAATTCATCAATGGCTTGAGGTATTATTTAATGAGGCGATTTTAAGTTTTAAGTTTTAATTTTCTATTCCTTTTAAGTATTTATTACGCATTTTGAATCGTTTTTTTTTTGCTAACATTTGGTATCGAGCAATGTTTTATCTACGCACTTGGTGATTATAGACATATTTTGAGAATTTTGAATTAAAGTTTGTTTGGAAATATGTCTAATTTTTTTTCTCAATTTAATGATTATAATATTTATTTAGTGCAATTTGAATAATTGTTGTGCAATTTAATTTGCATGAATTAATTAATGCTGGCTCTAGTTAAAAAATATGCTAATTTTGATGAGTAAATGAGACCCATCGTTAAAAGTTATGCATGAATATTGTAATTTTATTTATGCAAATTATCATTATTCTCATGTCGAAGTTAGTTAATTTTTTTTTTTTTTTTAATGTAAATAATGTATAGTGATCCATATAATTTTAATTGATTAAAGAATAGCCACGGCATCTCTAATTAAATAAAATTATATATATCAAATTGATTAAGATCACATAAAGTATTTAGACATTAATTGTAATTAATTATGCTAACTATAATAAATTTTATCCCACAAAATTTTTTTGTTATATTTATGTAATTAATTAGGATAAAATATTCATAACTTACACATAGGAATTATGAACTAATAGTTTTTATCATAAAGTTCAAAGCAGATAGAATTTATAACAAATTATAATCATAATATACCCTTACAACTATGAATTAAGTGAAGATAATTTTATAAACTCTATCATAAAGAATAAATGAATTTGCTTGAAATAAAAATTTAGTCCACGAAATTTTTATGTCATTAGATTCATTTTTAAGCATGATTTACATTGGTAAAGCATGGAATTTTATTTAGGCCTCAATTTTAACATAAACATGTGACCTTTAATTTTATGCGGTTAGCCTGGCTTGCAAATTTCTCTGAGAATTTGTACGTATCCGAAAACTTAAGGAGATAACTATAAGATGGAAGGAGAGAGTTCTCCTTCATTTGGGGTGGATGGACATAGACTATGCTATTAGGAAAGATGAACCATGAGCACTCGATAATACCAACTTTTCCGACGGACATCACGATTTATAAACGATGGGAACGATCTAATCGCCTAAGCATGATGTTCATTAATAGTAAAATTTCGGTTGGTATTCGTGGATTACGTTGAAACTGACATGAAAAGGTATGAGACTTGTTGAAAGCCATTGATGATCAATTCGTCACTTCAGACGGGAGGCAACTAGCAAGCACCTAATCATGAAGTTCTCATCCCTAAGGCTCACCGAGTGTGAAGGTGTGCGCGAGCCTATCATGCAAATGAGGGTCTTGTGGCTCAATTGAAGAAACTTGAGGTTGAAATATGGGAGCCTTTCACAGTGCCTTACATCTGAACATGTACACGGAGCAATACGAACCCTTCAAAATCTTATACAACACACATAAGGATAAATGGTCGATTAATGAACTTATGACCATGTGTGTTGAGGAGAAGAGGCTTGGTGATGGAAATGGGAGAAAGTGCAATGCGACAACGTGAGGGAAAGGGAAAATCTCAAGCCAATCGAAGGGAAGGTAAAGTACCTCCCCACGAGCCGATATCAAGAAGGATTCGAAGTGTTTCTTAATAAAAAGAAGGGACACATGAAGAAGGAATGCACCCGAATTTCGAAGAGCACGGACAAAGGTAATCCAATCTCGTTTTGTTTTTTATGAATCTAATATGGTTAATGTCAACATTAACACTTGTTGAATTGATTACGGATCAACAATTCACATTTTGAATTCCTTGCGGGGTTTGCAAAACCTAAGGAAGCTAGTGGGAAGTGAGCAAAACATCTTATTAGGAAACAAGATGGGCTCGCATGTGGAAGCTATAGGAACATGCTATTCAACTTTAAGTAGTGGCTTTGTTTTAGAACTAGAAAAGACCTTTTATGTTCCAAGTTTTTCTAGAAACTTGATTTCGAGTTCAGGCTTGTACCTTTTGAATATTCCTTCTTAACTTTTCGAAACATCCTTCGATTTATTTTATAAATGCGATTGTGTTAAGAGATATTTTGTATAATGGTCTTTCCCACTACATTAATTTACAAAAAAATGTCACTTATGATTCAATGCATGTTCACAGCACTAAAAGATGTGTTATTAATGAAAATTCCTCTAAATTATGGCACTAGAGACTAGGTCATATCTCCATAGAAATAATTAAAAGATTGATAAATGAGGATACTTAATACCTGGATTTTATTGATTTTGAAAATTGTGTGGGTACGCATAAAAGCAGACCAATAATTCAAAATGTGCCAATAGAAATTCGAACATATTAGAGAATCACACATACTAATATGTAGTCAAGGCATGGACTCACATGGTCGGAGATACTTCATCTCTTTTAAAGATGATTACTCACGATATATGTATCTCTATATGCTTCATAAAAAAGGCGAAGCATTATATGCCTTTAATATCTTTAAGGATGAAGTAGAGAATCAATGCGGCAAGCAAATTAAGATCGTGAGATCGGATAGAGTGGAGAATATTATGGTAGATACACGAGAAGATGGACAAGCACCTAGGCAATTAGCAAATTTCTTCAAGAGCATGGGATTGTTGCCTAATACACCATGCACCGGGGTTCACCAAGCTAGAATGGTGTAGCGAGAAAAGATAAAATGAAACATTGGACATAGTGCGGAGTATGCTTAGCAACTCCAATCTCCCTATATCAGCATGGAATGAAGCACTTAAGACGACAATGTATATATTAGAGTTCAGCTTCAAGGTTGTTCCTAAAACACCTTTTGAATTATGGAAAGGTTGGAAACTAAGCTTGCGACATATGCGTGTTTGAGGATGCCGTCTGAAGTGAGAATATATAATTCACAAGAGAAGAAATTTGGACAGGACCATTAGTGGGTATTTCATTGGATGATACCGAAGGTCTAAGGTTATAGATTTTATTGTCCATCTCACAACACTAGGATTGTGGAATCAAGAAATGCAAAGTTTCTTGAAAATGACTTGATCGGTGGAGCCGATCAGAACGAGAACATAGTTTACGAAGGATCATTGAGAATCTCAACCTTCCACCTCAAGTGATAGATTAGTTGTGTTCACGGCTTCCCTCGAAGTACAAGCGGGTGTTGAACAGCTTGATTTGAAGTTCCACCAGTTGCTGACGACATTCCAATAGATCGGATAGTTCAAGAATTGCCAAGAATTTTTTGAACGACAAGTTGAACCACATACTTCCGGAAGATGGTGGTACAACATTAAGAAGATCTACTAGAACAAAGAGATCAGCAATACCAAATGATTATATTGTGTATACTTGCAAGAATCGGCTACAACATTGGAGTAAAAGTGATCTCGATTCTTTTTCACAAGCCATGAGTTACGAAGAATCGAGAATTATGGTATGATGCCATGAAGGAAGATATGAATTCTATGAAGAGTAACAAAGTCACCGGGATCTTGTTGAGTTTCCTAATGGTGCAAAATCGATTGGATGTAAATGGGTCTTTAAGACAAATAAAGACTCATTGGGCAACATTGAGAAATCTGAGAGGCAAGACTCGTTGCAAGGGATTCACTCGAAGAAGGAATCAATTACATAGAGACTTTCTCTCCTATATCTAAGAAAGATTCCTTGTGCATTATTATGGCATTAGCGACCGATTTTGACTTGGAATTGCACCAAATGGATGTAGAAAACGACATTTCTCAATGGAAGTCTAGAGGAGGAGGTTTACATGAAACAACTTTGAAGGATTCTCCCCTAGTGATGGCGAGCGATTAGTTTGCAAACTCGAAATCATTATACGGATTAAAACATGCATCCTGCCAATGGTATTTGAAATCTCATAATGTAATTTCTTCTTTCGGTTTGTAGAAAACATTATGGATGAATGTATATACATGAAAGTCGGTGGGAGTAAAATATGTTTTTTCTTGTTTTATATGTGGATGACATTTTTGCTATGAGAAATGATAAGGGTTTGTTGCATGAGGTGAAGCAATTCCTCTCTAAAAATTTCGATATGAAGGATATGGGTGAGGCATCTTATGTCATCGGAGTTAAGATCCGCAGAGACGGATTTTTGAGACCTCTTGAGTCTGTCTCGGAAAACCTATATTAATAAAATTTTAGATATATTTCGGATGAGGATTTTCACCAAGTGTCGCTCCCATTGTGAAGGTGATAGGTTCAATTTTGAACCAATACCCCGAAATGACTTTGAAAGGGAAAGAATGAAGAACCTTCCATATGATTACGGTAGCCGGAAACTTAATGTATGCTCAGAGTACGCGCAAGACCTCACATCGCATTTGTTGTGGGAATGTCGGACGATATGAGTGATCCGGGTTTAGACCACTTCAGAACTCTGCCAGTAGTGAGGTACCTTCCAAGGAACCAAAAACTACATGTATGTATAGACGGACGGACAATTTGGATGTAATTGGCTACTCAGATTATGACTTTCTTTGCATGTGTTGATTCATGCAAATCAACATCGGGATACATTTTATGATAGTTGGTGGGCTTGTATCATGGAGGAGTGCCATGGAACCTTAGATTTCACTTGCTTCCACTATGGGCTTGAGTTCATCTCTGTTTTGAGAGCTACTTTACAAGGTGTATGGCTTAAGAGTTTCATTTCTAGGCTTAGAATTATGGATTCTATTTCTCAGCCATTGAGAATGTATTGCGATAATTAGGTTGTTGTTTTATGGCTAAGAACAACAAAAGTGAAATCAGAAATAAACACATCGACATTAAGTATTTATTTATAAAGAACGTGTTAAAGAAAAGAAAGTGGTCATTGAGTATGTTATGAGTTGATGATCATTGATCATTTCACTAAGAGCATGCTGCCGTTTAAATTCAAGGATCATGTAATGAATATGGGACTTGGTTCCATTATGTAGTTTCTCATTATGAACAATGTTATTTTAATGAAATTCTTAATTATTGTGATGTTTTCTCATATTTATGTGCACCTTAATTTGATTTGAGAGAATTCATCTATGTAGGACCAAGAATGAACATAGGTTTATTCATTAAGAAATTGTTTCCACATAAATTATCAATAGAAATAAATACATAGTAATACATGGAAGATAATACTCGTCATTAGAGGACTTATCGCCATGATTCATGTATCTATTACTTATCTGATTTTCAATGGGTTTAAGATGAGACATTAAAGATTGGGAAATATGGACCAAGTGGGGAGAATGTTAGCTCCCTCTCCCAACGTGTGATTTCTAGAAGCGTGTGTAGTTGTTTCGTTAAATTATGAAACTAAGCTGGAGTTATTTCCTTAAATTAGGAAATCCGTCGAAATTAATTAATTTCTTTTTGGGAGCTTAAAGAAGTGAATAGTTACTCCCATTACTTAGGTTATCTACCATGATTTGTGGAACACTTAACGAATAATAACGGGGAAGCTTGATGGAAGCTTGGTTATAAATTCTTACATTTGATCCTCAAGCTCACTAATTTTAATCCCCTTCGACCTTACACCGCATCAAGTCGAGGAGTGAGAGCTTGGAAGTGCCTTGATTTTCTTTAGTGTTGGTGTTGAGGACGTAGTCTTGTGTGATGGCTACGTTAGAGGCTTCGTTGCGGAAAAGTGAACGTGGAGAAGAACTCTCGAGGCTCGCTCTTTCACGTTATAGTTTTATTAAAGTTTATTTCGTTTCCTTGAAGAATGCGCAATAAACCATTCGTTGGAGCACTTCTTTGAGCGTTGATCTTTGTCCCGAGATTTCATCTCTTTGCAAAATTACTTTTTCTACATGGTATAATTCATCAATGGTGGAGGTATTATTTAATGGGCAATTTAAGTTTTAAGTTTTAATTTTTGATTCCTTTTAAGTATTTATTCCATATTTTGAATTGTTATTTTTGCTAACATTGAATTCAACATTTTTTTTACTTGGTAGTTTAATTGAAGCTTGTTTTTGCTTTGAAAAATATTGAAATTCGAGTAAGATTTTTAAGAAAATTTGGCGGTGATTTTTGTAAATTTAAGTTATAGCTATCAAACTTCAATATTTTGGGTGTTCTCGATATTTTTGATGATGCTAAATCCATTTCCACCATCAAAAACATGATTCAAGCGATTATACTGGGTTTACAGCGAACTTAAAAAAAAAAAATTCGAGCCCACTTTTAGCGATCAAGAAAAAAAAATGATATTCCTTGACTTCACACTAACAATGCTTTTTACGGATGCAAACTTGATTAGATTCAGATAATATTAAGACAAAAAAAAATTATATATATCTATTTCAATCTCCTCCTCAGGTGGAAGATGTTTCTATTCCGTCAATGATAATTTGCATAATAGAGATAAAATGAAAATGGAATCGTATTGAGAAAATATAAGTAAATAAACTAAAATGGACTGAAAGGGAACCAGAAAACACATTCGGCAGTGCCGAAGAAGATAGTGAGCAGTTTCCAGATGTGTTGAAATTGAAAACACAACTATAGGTGGGAATTTATTTTCCCTATAGACGGAAGATGAGCCGTTAAGTGCAGCAAGAAGTCGGACGTTCTTCGTTTTTTAACTAAGGACGCAAAAACAAAACACGCTGTTTTTCTTGTCAAAATGCCCTGTTTTATTTTGTTGCCATTTTCGGTACACACCGAATGCCCATTAATAAAGCTTTTCCAGCTTTACTTAATTAATTAAATGACTGGGATTTCTTGACGTTCTGTAATAACGAAATATTAATTACGTGATTATAATATAGAAAATCATATAATATTTGTAATGAGTTTTTAAGCCATAACCTCGGATTTTAAATGATTTCACTACGTAAACATGATTAGTAAGTGTTCTTATTCTTAAGGATTAATCATGCACAATATCCATGAGTTAGTGAAGAATTATAAGCATATGTTGTAAAAATAGTTGTTAAAAATCACTAATTCGGATTTTGAAGTTAAACATAATTGAATTTGTAAATATTATTCTTTTAATATATCTTAAAGATAAATATATATTTTAAAATTAAATCTTAAAGCTAAGATAGATAAGCGAACAAATGGTGTTTCCAACCATTCAAATTACTCACCCAGCACATGGTATAAACAAATTTACCCAACAGATTGCTAGTGAACCTTAAACTGAGCAGATTGCTGGTGAAGTTGTCGTTTTCGTTAAAACAATTCACGAGGGGGTTTATCTTGACTGTCCTGCCATGATTTAAAGTCAGACATCAGTAATGATTTCATGCGGAGCCTGACTGAGATTTATAAAACTCCATGTCTTTCGGACTAATCAAGAAGCTCTAGATGCCTGGTGCTTGATGAACTTATCACTATTCAAAATTTTGGAAATATCTTCAAAATTTTTGGAAATATTTCAGGGCTCCATAGCAACAAGTAAATTGTAATTTTACTGCTGTTTATTGAATTTCTAAATATTTTCTGAATCGGCAATCCAGATAACTATGTTTCTTATGATAATTAAAGATTGGTCCTACTTTCCTAATGTTAGCTATGTTTATATAACCGTTGAGAATAAAAAATTTAGGCAACTGCATAATTGGATGTGGCTGTGAACAAGATATGGGAGCATAACAAAATTTGATTGGTTAGCCATCTCTATGGTAATGACAATTCCGATGCAAAGAAAATTTTAGTTAGAAGCATCACTCTATTTACTTTGGGATCTTAGTTGCTGGTTTGGAATATTTATTATCATGTGTAACAACAATTTTTTTCATGGTATCAGAGTTTGGACCTTGATTTGATTCTTGAAATTGAATTAGAGGAGTGTTGGAAAAATCACAGCACCTCTATAGAATCCATAATTTCCAACCTAAAAAATCCTAGTTACCAGTTTGAAAAATTCACCGAAACGTAAATAGTAGCAATTCAACACCTCCTGCTTCACCAAAAATATCTTTGTGTTTCACACGCAAGTCCTTAGAAGATCATGTTGCGGGAAAGAAATAGAATTGGAGAAATGAAATTGAATTTAACAACTGAAAGATAAATCGAATTGGAAATTTTATTGATAAATTCTCCGTGTCTACAAGCCTCTCGGGCCATCTCTTTAAACTTAATCTATTTCGTTATTACAACCATCTTTCGTTATTCAACCTACATTTTTAGTTATTCTAACTACATAGGTAAATTACAATAGTCGTTGTCACATTTTTAACAAACTCCACCTTGACAACAAATTGTCCATTCATCATCTTTTCTGCAAGCCGAGAGAAGCAAGACACCATCTCAGCTTCTCTACTGTCACTGGCTTCGTGAATATATCTGCATGATTCTCCTGTGTGCGGACCTTCTTGAGGACTACTTTGCCGCCTTCGATTATATGTCTTACAAAGTGATACCTCACATCAATGTGCTTGGTCTTGCTGTGATAGGCTGGATTTGTAGCCAAATGAATAGTGCTCTAACTATCACAAAACACATTCACTTTCTCCTGCGTCCTTCCAATCTCATCAAGCAGACCTTTTAACCAGATTGTCTCTTTGCAGGAATCTGAAGCAGCTATATACTCTTCTTCAGTAGAGGATAAAGCAACTATCTCTTGGAGCTTTGACATCCAGCTGATTACTCCACCTGCAAGAGTAAAAACATAACTTGTAGTAGACCTCCTTTTGTCCAAATCACCTGCATAATCAGCGTCCACATATCCGCAGACTGTACCTTCACGACCATCAAAGCTGATGCAATGGTCACTTGTGCCTCTCAAATACCGAAGCACCCATTTCACTGCTTGCCAATGTTCCTCCCCTGGATTTGCCATGAACCTGCTGACAACTCCAACTGCATGTGAAATGTCAGGTCTTGTAGATACCATTGCATACATTAAGTTTCCTATGGCATTTGCATATGGTACACGAGACATATACTGCTTTTCTTCATTAGTTCTAGGACTCAAATCCGAAGAAAGCTTAAAATGGGAAGCTAATGGAACATTAACAGGTTTCACGTTGTTCATACCGAACTTTTCAAGTATTTTCTCCACATACTTCTGTTGTGATAACCAAAGCTTACCATTCTCCCTGTCTCTGTGTATCTCCATGCCCAAGATATGTTTTGCCGCTCCAAGATCCTTCATTTCAAACGTCCTAGACAGCTGAGCCTTTAACCTGTTGATTTCTTCCATGCTTTTTCTTGCAATAAGCATATCATCAACATACAACACCAAGATAATGAATATTCCATTGAAACTTTTGAAGTATACACAATGATCATACTCACTTCTGATAAAATTCTGGCTCATCATGAAGGAATCAAACTTCTTGTACCATTGCCTCGGCGATTGCCTCAGGCCATACAATGATTTCCTGAGCTTGCAAACTAATCTTCTGCTGTGACCTTGTACAAAACCTTCTGGCTGATCCATATACATCTCTTCATCCAAATCACCATGAAGAAAGGTTGTTTTAACATCTAACTGTTCTAACTCAAGGTCCAGTAAAGCAGTCAGTGCTAACACAGTACGAATAGAAACAAGTTTAACTACCGGTGAAAAGATCTCATGAAAGTCAATACCTTCAACTTGAGAATACCCTTTTGCAACCAATCTCGCCTTATACCTGTCGATACTTCCATCAACTTTTCTCTTCAACTTGAAGACCCATTTGCACCCAACAACGCTTCTCCCTTCAGGAAGTTCTACAAGATCCCAGGTTTTGTTTTTGGCTAAAGAGTCCATTTATTCTTCCATAGCCTTTTTCCATACCTCGTTATCTGCATCATCAACTGCTTCCTGATAACAGGACGGTTCCCCATCTTCAGTAATCAATGCAAATGATGAAGCAGAGTCTTCATACCTTTTTGGTGTTCTTCTTTCCCTCGTAGACCTTCTTAGGGTGACTGGTTGCTGACTGGATTCTGGAATTCCTCCAGTTTCCTCTGCGTCTCCACCTTTTTCAGAAGTCTCTCCTTCCTTTCGACTTTCTGGAAAAGGTACAGTCTCCAATTGAATCTGCTGACCTGGCGATACCTGCTTCTGTTCAACTCTTTCAACATCTTATTTTAAAAGAGATGATTCATCAAATGTTACATCTCTACTAATGACTGTTTTCCGTGAAGTAGGATCCCACAACCTATATCCCTTCACTGAATAATCATATCCAACAAAGACACAACATGTTGATTTTGGATCTAATTTTGAACGCTGATTTCTAGGAATAAGAACATAGGCATCACAACCAAAAATCTTCAAATGCGAATAATCACAAGACTGACCCGACCAAACCTCTTCAGGAACTTGACAGTCTATTGCAACCGAAGGTGATCTATTAACTAAGTAACAAGCAGTAGATACTGCTTCTACCCACAACTCCTTTTGCAGATTAGCATTACTAATCATGCTTCTGGCTCTTTCCATAAGAGTCCGATTCATCCGTTCAGCAACACCATTCTGCTGAGGAGTATAAACCGCAGTTTTATGTCTAACTATCCCTTCATCCTTACAAAATTGTTCAAATTCTAAAGAGGTAAATTCACCGCCATTGTCAGTTCTTAAACATTTGATTGATTTTCCTGTTTTCTTTTCCACCATTGTTTTAAATTGTTTAAACACATTAAACACATCAACTTTCTTTTTCAACATATAGACCCAAACTTTTCTGGATAAATCATCAATAAAAGTTAAAAAATACAAGGCACCTCCATAGGACACAATAGGAGATGGTCCCCACAGATCAGAGTGAATATAGTCCAAAATCTGCTTGCTATTATGATTGCCAGACTTGAATCTTTGTTTACATTGTTTGCCAAACACACAATATTTACAAAAATTCAACTTCAAGGATTTCAAATCAGGAAGTAGCTTGCGATTCATCAGTACCTGAAGACCTTTCTCGCTCATGTGACCCAACCGCTGATGCCATAGACGAGAACCTTCTTCTGCTTTATCTGACACGATCGATGCTTCACTGACTTGAGTGCTTCCCTTGAGTCTGTACAGGTTTCCAACCTTTTCAGCCTTCATAACAACCAAGGCTCCTTTCGATACTTTCAGCACTCCATTCTGACCTGTAAAATTATAACCATTCGAATCCAAAACTCCCAAGGAAATCAAGATTTTCTTTAGATCAGGTACATGCCTAACATTAGATAAGGTTTTAATTGTACCATCATACATTTTAATTCGCACATTTCCAATCCCAACAGTCTGACAAGATGCATTATTTCCCATGAAAACACAATTACCATGTATAGTTTCATATGATGAAAACCAATTCCGGTGCGGACTTATATGATGAGAAGCACCAGAGTCTAATAGCCAATAGTCAACATCTTGTGAGATATTATATACAGGGAGCGCTTCAACAATTAAAACCTCATCATCCATACCTGAATCGACCTGATTTGCTTCCTTGTTGTTTTTCGCCTCCTTCCGTTTCCAACAATCCTTTTTGAGATGTCCTGGTTTGTTGCAGTACCAGCATTTTTCTTTACTCTTCTTGCCGCCCTTTGATTTCGATCTGGAAGAACATCTTGTCTTCTCCCCCCGTTCCTTTGACCGACCTCTAACTACCATGGCTTCAGGTGCAGAAGTCTCAATGCTAGATTGTCTTCGTACCTCTTCAGATAAGAGAGCACCCATGACAGATTCAAACTTTAATGAATCGGCAATGCTCAAACTGACTGAGGTCACGAAGTGATCCCATGACTCAGGCAGGGAACACAACAAGGTTATTTCCTTGTCTTCTTCCTCCATCTTTACTTCCATATCGGACAACTGACAAATAAGTGTATTAAAAACATTCAAGTGATCTGCAATTTTCGTACCCTCCTTCATCCGAAGGGTGTACAGTTGTCTCTTTAAATAGATTCTGTTAGTCAAAGATTTTGTCATATAGAGAGTTTCTAATTTCTTCCACAACCCTGCAGTTGTACTCTCTCCAACAATATTGAAGAGTACTTCGTCTGCCAAACACAACCGAACGGTACTGAGAGCTTGGGCATCCAAGTCCTCTCAGTCTGAGTTTGACATGCTTGCTGGTTTTCTAGTTACCCCGTCAAGTGCCTTGTGCAACCCTTGTTGCACCAGCAAATCCCTAACCTTCAGTTTCCACAGGGCAAAATTGTTTTTCCCAGTGAATTTCTCCACCTCAAATCTTGCATTTGTCATTTTCGCCATTTCTCCCTCTTAGGGTTCCCCTCTTTTTCTAGGGTTTCAAGGGTTTCAAATATTTTCTTCTTCTACTAATTTTTCAGAGAAATAAAAAATATCTATCTTCAAAGATTTTCTTCTTCTAGTAATTTTTCAGAGAAATAAAAAAAAAAACCTCTATCAATTCTTGAAAACTGAACCCCCTTTTCTTTTTCTTTTTTAAAACAAACAATTTCTAAAAAAGACAAACCCCAACTATTACTTCTCACAAAACCCAACTATTACTTCTCACAAAAAAAAAACCATCAAAAAACTATTCTCCCTTTCTTCTTAAATTTCTGTTCAAACCCTTCAACCAATTTCTGTTTAAAAAAAAACAGCCCTTTTCAACAAATGCTGATTGCTTGACTTTGGATTTTTTTTCTTAAAAAAAAACAAAGAATAGTTTTTTTTAAACAGTACCGATTTTTTTTTTTTGAGCAATCAAGGACAGCAGATAGGGGCAACGGATAGCGGCTCTACAACCTTCTCCAATTCCTTCAAGAACAACAGATCAGATTGTAACTTGCATTTCCACAGCCAGACTCTGCAGGAAGAACGAATTTGCTCACAACTGACTTTTCTCCACTCGACACAGATTTTTCAAAAAGAGAATTGCTCCTACAGCGCTTGCTTTGCCCACAGAAGACTCCTCTCGGCCCTCTCTCACAACAGACTCGATACTGGGCAGTTCGAGCGAAAAAAAAACTTCGATGAGAGCGAAACCCTCGGCAACTCCAAACCGTCTTCTCTCTCGATGAGCGGTCGGCGGATTCTTGACAGTATTCTCCAGCGGACGGAATTAATTCTGGCCTTTACTCTCACGGTGGATGGGGCTCCTCCCTTTAATAGCTTCTAAACAGCAGCGGAACTTAAAAATGCGGCTCGATGGATCTTTGATTCCCTCAACTGATTTTGTACACCTCACACGGTTCTTGACAGGCAATCGAATACAGCGGATCGATTAAACTGGCTCTGATACCATTTGTTGCGGGAAAGAAATAGAATTGGAGAAATGAAACTGAATTTAACAATTGACAGATAAATCGAATTGGAAACTTTATTGATAAATTCTCCGTGTCTACAAGCCTCTCGAGCCATCTCTTTAAACTTAATCTATTTTTTTATTACAACCATATTTCGTTATTCAACCTACATTTTTAGTTATTCTAACTACATAGGTAAATTACAATAGTCGTTGTCACATTTTTAACAGATCAACCATTGAAGGTCAATGGTCCGGTGGATAGAAAAAATCGAGCATTATGAAACATAACATAGGTGTCAATGATGAAAATCGATGAAATTTTTTCTACTGGTCCACTGGATGTCCACCAAGTATCGTTGGTTTACAAGAAAAAGTGAACAAGATTGTGTTGATTTATGAGTACACCCCTGGAGCATCACAAACAAAACCGTAGTCGCACTAGCGTATTGCAGGATTCGGATGTCTGAAAGTGTGGTGGCAACGGTGATGGAGCCAGCATGGGACGCAAACTGATGTACAAGAAATCTGTCAGCTGTGGTTGATCTATTTGACTAATAGGAGATGGGGCTACTTACAAAAGGATGAGAGAGGACAGTTTCAGCGGTAAACTTGCTACTACTTTGAAAGAAGTTCTTGTTGTGGCACGGAAGTGTTTCCTCTTGTAGAGGACGAGAGAGATTATTGTTGCTGTGTATTGCCTTTGTGGCTCTATGAAGGGGAAGGACTGCTTGATTGCTCCTAATGAGACCGTACTATGGATTATTGATACTTATATGGTCATGTGTAATAAAAGAAAGCTATGCATGCTGTGGCGGTCACTGCGGATTAATCGCTATGGTAATAGTTTGTTATATACATTCATTTAAATTATATGGTTGCTTGATGCACTCTATGTGAGATTTCTGGATTTGACCAGAAGGTAGTTTTATTTAATCAAGAGAAAAATCACACATATTTTTATTAAGAAAATTTTTAATTTCTTTGTACGTAGTTCTATCTCATTCCCTTTACATTCCCGGCCCTCAAAATTTAGCTCATATCTGATTCCCTATGGAGTTTTCTGTCATACAACAGTGATATCACAATTCCACCGTTAAAAAAACATTAAGGCATCCATATTTTAATATGAGCCTTCGTAAGGACTAACAAACAATTCAAATCCATATTCTAATATGAGCCTTCATAAAGTGTAACAAAAATTTCAAAAATGTTACTACAGATAAAACCGAGGAACTATGTAACCAGTAAAAAATGACAAAGAGATATGAATACACGCATCACAGTGTGATAACCCCTTCATTGTTGAAGGGTGCCCTCTGCAAATGCAGAATATTTAATCTTGTCGGGATTTCCACTGCAACCTTCCTTCCAGAGCCTATCTGCAACAAAATTAGGTTCTCTATAAATGTGTGAGAAAGAGGTTTTCTCAAAAGTACTTATCAGCTTCCTAATAGGATGCATCCAATATGTGAGTGAAGATTGCTCAAAGGAGGATCTTCTCTGCACCCAATATAATATCATTATGGAAACCCCAAATACATCAATTTCTTCTATTTCTAGCCACATAAAACAATATAAAACCGTTCACATAAAGAAGAAGAAGCACCATCAATAGGCCCACCAGGAAATTTTCCCAAATTGCCTTGATTTGACAATGCCTTCTCAAAGTCCTCTCCTTCTAAGGCTTGATCTCCATAGGATATGCAACTATCTTAAGCAATGTTAGAGGATATCCATAAAATATGCAACTATCTTAAGGGATGCGCTTCTAATGTTGGGAGTGATTTCCTCGAATATCATCAAATTCCTTAGACCTCCAAATGCCCCATGTAAAATGGAAGAGCATGGCATTATGTATTATCCACGAAACAATGTGTGAGAGAGTTCTCCAATGATGTCTTCTCTCAACCAACTTGTACCTTGAAGAATTGCATAACCCCAATCCATATAGATGTTGGAAATGAAAAATGGAGAAACAAATGTGAATGTCTTCCAAATTAGGACTACACAAGGCACATCTCCATGGGCCATGGAATCCCCTTTTAAGGAAATTATCCCAAGTTAGTATCTTATTAGCTATAGTCATCCAAACAAGGCATTTTAGTTTGAGTGGAGTCTCCCATTGCCATGTTTTTTTAACCATCTTTCTTGCACCTCCTTCTAATGACTCTATGTGATGTGCTTCTATATTTCTTTGACTGAAATTTGTCCATTTTTTATGCAGCCATCCCAAGTAACTGGTTCCTTGGCCTGCTCTAGAGAAATACCAGCATGAACTAATTGCAGGGCATATTGTTCCCGCTTGATAACAAGTGGATCAATGAGCCCAATCTCCCTTGCATCTAGCCAAGAGTGTGACTCCATATGTGAATTTTGATCGAAGAATATATGATTCAATGAAAAATTATCCATTGAAATTTAGAATCCTTATTATAGGAGAAGAGATAATATAAGATTCAAACATACCTTTTATAAGTGACTAACCAAACTCTACTTGTGTCCCCTTACCAACCTTCGATATTAAGTTTTCCAAACGCCAATGTTTATTTTTCACCATGCTCCTCCAAATGTAGGAGGTCACCTTTTTTTTAGAGCCCCCTCTCTAATCCACGTAACCAGATGTCTTGCTAACTCTCTATATTACTAGTATAGTCCCTTATTGTTGTTAGTGTAACCCCGTTATTATTATTGTTGTACCCCAACATTGTTATTATTGTGCCCTTACATTATTATTGTTAGGTCAACTAGGATTATAATGTGACCCCATGGACTCCTCTATATAGAAGGAGGTTTTTTCATTTGTATCATTCAAGAATTGTTCATTTATGTAATGTAAAGGAGGTTTCCCTTTCAAAGTGGCTTATTTCAAATGCATTGATCTCTCTTTTCTTGTATTTTTTGGGTTGGTTTCATAAAATTTGGTATGACAGCTTTGGATTGTAGGGTTTCGCTGCTCCAAACGGGTCATCATGGAATTTTCACTATAACATTTTTTCTACGAATACTCAGAAGCTGAAATTTTTATCACGCAAAGAAAAAATCATGGGGAAATTTCTATAAAATTTCAGATCTTGGTTCGCAAAATTTTCCAAAATACTATTTGTGGAATCTAGGATTTTTTCAGGCTCTCGAATTTCATCTCAAAGAGGTAATCGTCGGAAAATCGTCATAACTCTCTCTCTAAGCATCAGATTGGAATTATGTAAAAATTGGCTGCAAGAACACAAACTGTAGTTTCGTTTTTATGAATTTGACAACCGAGGGAGGAAATAGTGACATGTGGCATGCCGTACAATTTCTCTCTACTGAACCAGATGATAATTAGGTCATTGTGGGAGATTAGGCATAGCCTTGGCTTGAAGAATCCAAATCACATCAGAAATGTGGAATTCGAAAGAAGATTCAGAGCGATACTACAAGGACGAATTTTAGATATTGAAGATCTAAAATTACATATATAATTCGGTTTCAATATCGAGCTCCTTAAAAGAAAGAAAAAGATGTGTATTTTTTTTCAAATTGCATAAGTATTGTGTGAAAAATCAGTTTGAAATGATTCCAAGGACATTTTTTAAAATATATATGAGTATTGGGTTCTAAAATTCCCCCTAAAAATAATTCACCCATTAAGCCTTCAGAAGTCTCTACTCTGACTCACGAAGACAAAGAAGTGCAACATGACATATCAAAATTACAAGAGAAAGTGCACCAAATTTTGCTCTTGCAAAGAGAAAAAAAAAATGAAATGGAAGTTTTGAAGAACGTCGTGGAAGTTAAGATGGATGGTTTGAAGAAAGGCATGGAAGATAATATGGATGGCATGGAAGCTAATATGGATGACATGGAAGAAAAAATGAAAGAGAACATGGAAAAAATGAAGAATGATCTAAAAGAAGACATGGAAGGTTTGACAAAGTTGATATAAGAAATGTTTCCTAATGGCGAAAATATAGTAGAGGAAACTCATGATGAGAACAAAATAAATGTTAAACGTGATTTCATAAACTCTAATGTTGAATGGAAGAACCACCATATTCCAAAGATGGATATGAGGAAGTTTAATGGAAAGGATCTCGTAACATGAATACTACAGATGGAGCAACATTTTGATCTCAATAATGTGCAAAACATACAAATTGTACGCATTGAAAATTTACATTTAGAACAAAATACTTTTGTATCATATCGATAGCTTTGCCACCGTAAAAAAAATGTCACTTAGTCAAATTTTAATGAGGAAATGATAGCACATTCTGAGGATACAAAGACAAACACCTTCTTTATCCAATAGGTAAATCTCAAACAAAAGGGTTTAGTGGGGGAGCACATTGAGGAATTCCAAAAATTGAATATAATGGTAAATGATATTCCAGAGGAACACAAGATTGATGTCTTTATAGGGACTTTAGAGGATAACATCCAACATGAAGTTCGTGTTTGGGATCCTAATTCATTGGAGAAGGCATTCAAGTTGGCAAGAAAAATGAATGTAAAATTATGGCAATAAGGAAGCCTACCACTCACATCTATAAATATGGAAGTGTTTCTACTCCTAAACTTCCACAACCTACAAGGTTGACTCCACAACAATTGGATGAAAAGAGAGCAAAAGGGCTTTGCTACAGTTGTGATAGAAAATACACTAAAGGTCATAAGTGTGCTAAGAAGAATTTATTTTACATACATTAGGAAGAGGAGGAATAAAATGAACAAGAAACTTCAAAAGAAGAGGATATACACCATGAACTAACCCTAGAAGAAGAAGAAATGAGTCCGACCATATCGTGTAATGCATTGGCAGAAATTACCACTCATCAAAGTCTCGAGATATAAGGACATATGAAGAAGAAAAAGGTAATAGTGCTGATTGATTCGGTAAGTGCCCATAATTTTATTCATTGTAAGGTAGCCAAGGAACTGAATTATTTCCTATAACCAACACTAGAATGTCAAGGAATGGTTTCAAATGGAGGAACTACAAATTGCTCTAGAAAATTCCATAATATCAAGCTAACCATGGGGGGATATGTATTCAATAGTCCAATGCTTTCCATTCCAATGGGAGGTGTTGATGTTGTACTAGGAGTACAATGGTCATAATCTTTGGGGACGACAACTTTTAATTTTCAAGAACTTTTCTTGAATTATTTTTCAGAAGGAAAGGAAATATAATTAGGGGGTATCACAAGGAAGATGGGAAAGATAATAATCTATAATGTCATGAAAAAGTTTCTGAAGATATAAAAATGAGGCGTAATTGCACAATTATGCTCAATAGAAGTTCGAACATCAAAATCATCTATTTCTCCAGATCTCCAAAATTTCTTAGACAATAATTCCAAGGTGTTTGAAAATCCCGAAGGACTCTCACCTATTCGTGATCATGATCATGCTATTCATTTGATTCGAGGAAGTGTTCCTCCGAACATCAGGCCTTACAAATATCCTTATGTACAAAAGAGAAAAATTGAACGTATGATTGTAGAAATGTTGAAGGATGGACCATGGTGCATGTGTCCGAATTATAGGGAGCTCAATATGCTCACTATTAAAGATAAATTTATCATTCCTCTGATTGATGAATTATTGGATGGATTACATGGATCAATTTATTTTACCAAGTTGGATATTCTTTCAAGATATCATAAAATTAGAATGAATACTGAAGATATTCCGAAAACATTATTTCGAACTCATGAGGGTCATTATTAATTTTTGGTCATGCCTTTTTGCGTTACCAATGCACCTTCTACATTTCAAGGGTTGATGAATTCCATTTTCAAACCCTTGCTTAGAAAATTTTTGCTAGTATTTTTTTATGACATCCTAATCTACAACAGGTCTTGGAAGGATCATGTTCAACATGTTGACAGGGTGCTCAAACTATTGGAAGAGAAACAATTATACAAAAAAACATCCAAATGTTTCTTTGGAGTACAAGAGGTGGAATATATGGGTCATATTGTATCTCATGAGGGTGTTAAGGTAGACCCTAACAAAATTAAATCCATCAAGGAATGGAAATTCCCCTCAACCATAAATAAGTTGCGAGGATTCCTCGGGCTAATAGGGTATTATCACAAGTTTTTTAAGAATTATGGGAGAATAGCAGCACCTCTAAGAACATTATTGAATAAATATGAATTTTCATGGATTCATGAAGTAACTAAGGCCTTTGAACATATTAAAGAGGCAATGTGCCTAACACTGGTCTTAGCTATGCTAGACTTCACAAAAACCTTTATTGTGGAATGTGATGCCTGAGGAAATGGAATTGGTGTTTTTTTAATGCAAGAAGGAAGACCCATAGCTTTTGAAAGTCGTCTAATGAAATGAAGGTATTTACAAAAAGCTATTTATGAGAACGAAATGTTGGCAATACTACATGCACTAAATAAATGGTGACCTTACCTAATGGGAAGACACTTCAAGGTAAAAAATGATCATGATAGTCTTAAACACTTTTTGGAACAAATATTATCTTCAGAAGAGCGGAAAAAATGGGTCACAAATATGTTGGTTTATTACTTTGAAATCATCTACAAAAAAGGGAAGCTAAATGTTGGTGCAGATGCACTCTCAAGAAAGGATGAAGAGGTGGAAGCATTGCTTTGTGTCATTTCCATTATCCAACCATATTGGATAACCGAAGCACTCGATGAATGGAAGAAGGCCAAAGAAGTGTGGAATCTCATTCAAAAGTTGCAGCAAGATCCTAGTACATCTGATACATTTAGTTGGAAAAATGATTCGTTATGGTACAAAGATCGGTTATATATTTGCAACAATTCCCAACTGAAACAAAATATTCTTTTGGAATTGCACACTTCTCCTTTAGGAGGACACTTAGGGTTTTTAAAAACATACCACAGGGTGAAGAAATATTTTTTTTTGGGATGGCCTTAAATATGATATTCAAATTTTTTTGGCGGAATGTTTTGTTTGCCAGCAAAATAAATTTGAGACAATTAAGACCCCAGGTCTTCTACAACCTTTATCCATTCCAGGTCAATGTTGGGAGGAGATTTAAATGGATTTGATCATAGGTTTACCTAAGTCCGAAGGAAAGAGTGTCATCATGGTGGTAGTTGATAGACTTACCAAGTATGCAAAATTTTATGCATTATCTCATCCATTTAAAGAAAGTATAGTTGCTACTGCATTTATGGAAACAATTCAAAAGCTACATGGAAACCCAAATATTATTGTAAGTGATAGAGATCCAATTTTTACTGGAATTTTTTTGAAGGAATTATTTTATTGTTTGGGTACTCAACTAGCTCATAGTTCATCTTATCATGCTTAATATGATGGTCAAATTGAGATAGTGAATAAATTTTTGGAAGGATATCTTTGTTGTTTTGTATCTGATAAGAAAACACAAAGGGTAAAGTGGTTACCTCTCGTTAAATGGTGGTATAGCACTTCCTTCCATACTGCAGGAAAAATGACCCCATTTATGGAACTTTATGGATATCATATACCATCCATAACATCTTCTTTAAGAGAGAATTATAAGGTTCAAGAAGTGGAAGATCACATCGAGCATCAACAAGAATTTATCCAACTATTAAAGGATAACCTATATATGGCACAAAATCGAATGAAACAACAGACAGATCAACATCGCAGAAAGAGAAGTTTTGATGTAGGAGACTGGGTATTTTTACGGCTACAACCATACAAATAAATGCCCTTCAAGCAATCTAAGAAGGATAATAAATTATTTCCAAAGTACTATGTTTCCTACAAGGTGTTGCAAAATATTGGTACTATGGCATACAAATTGGAGCTTCCTCCTTCTTTGTGACTGCATCTAGTTTTCCATGTTTCATGATTAAAGAAGGTTATAGGGGATAAAATTCCAGTTCAAACAATATTTCCAAAACTTCATGAGGATGGAAAATTCATATTGGAACCTAAATCAGTCACGGAGACAAGAACTTGATAGCTAAGAAATAGATCAATTTCAGAGTACCTCATCAAGTGGAAGAACTTACCCACTTATGATTCTACATGGGAGAATGAGAATTTTATACAGAATCATCTGGAGCTACTCAAGCATTGAGGACAACACTTTTTTTAAGGATATGGGCATGTTAGGTCCCTATATTACTAGTATAGTCCCTTATTGTTGTTATTGTAACCCATTTATTGTTATTTTTGTACCCGTGTAACCCCAATATTGTTATTATTGTGCCCTTACATTATTATTGTTAGGTCGACTAGGATTATATTGTGACCCCATGGAGTCCTATATATAGAAGGATGATTTTTCATTTGTATCATCCAAGAATTGTTCATTTATGTAATATAAAGGAGGTTTCCCCCTTGAATTGTCTTATTTCTAAGGCGTTGATCTCCCTTTTCTTATAATTTTTGAGCTAGTTTCATAACATGTCTATTGGATAGGTATTTGGCCTTAACAATTTATTTGCAAATGCCATCGCCGCTAATATATCTCCATATTTTCTTAACCAGTAAATTCACATTAAACATGTCAATATCTTTTAGATAGCATCCTCCATCTTCAATATATTGTATAATCACTTCAAAATTAGCTAAAAGGATTTTGACTATTACCTAATCATGCCCGTATGAATTTAGTGTGATAGAATTAATTATGCAGATGAATTATTTATATAGTTTAAATATGTGCATCCAATAAATATAAATACTATAAAACATTGTGTTTATCATGATAACTCTCCCTCCCATTGTTAACTATTTATGAGACCAACCAACAACATTTTTCACAAATTCCTCTATTAACGAGTTCCAATCCTCGATCTCATATTTAGATGGTTTCAAAATGAAATCGATGTATGCGAAGCCATATTCAAGAGAAATTATATGAACGTCAAATATCCTAGAAATTTGTATCATCATAATGCCTCCATTCCTTAACGATATCAATGTTGATTTACATTTATTCATGAATAAGCTCGAGCCTTCCCAAAAAGTTTCAAGGATTTGATGAAAATCTGGCCATATGGAAATGGAGCCTTCTCGAATGAAGAGAATATCATTAAAAAACATTATATGTGCTAGTGATATATACATAGACATCATGCATCTAGCAATAAAACCACTAGAATATGCATTTTTTATTCGTTTTCTTAGTCTATCCATGATAAGTAGGAATAATAATGAATACAGTGGACACCCCTGTCACAACCCTATCGGTTCTTTGAATAATTATTTCGGGAAACCATTGATGATGATGGAAAAATTTATCACCGTGATACAAGCCATAATCTAGTACATTGTCCTTATACTAAAGATGATCTTATGTATGATGAGTCTAATAAACTACCAATTCACTCTATCAAATTCCTTAATTAATTTTATCTTCATAATACAATCCTCTTTCCGGAGAGATTTATTAGTATATATGCATTCTTAAATAGTGAACACTGCATCAAGAATCTGTCTATTATCTACAAAACCAAACTATTATGGAGTGATATGCCGAGACAGATCTAGTTTAATCCTACATTCAATTATTTTAGAAATATTTTATAAACGAAGTTACATAAATAAATGGGCCTTTAGTCAGCAAATATCTTAGGTCTAACCATATTCGATATTGAAGTACTCAATGTTTCATTCATCAACCCAAAAATCGAACATAATCTCAACGACTCCTAAGTCATCACCACAAGTTCCTCAATCATAATGCCTTGAAGGTAAATGAAGAGTTCCACTGACTAGCCATTAGGTCCTGGGATCTTTTCCTTAGCCATATCCTTTAGGATTGAGAGGACCTCCTCCTTAGTAATCAACATCCCCATATGTTTTATATACAACTATCCAACCATGGAAGGGAAGCGGATTATGAGCACCATCTTATTAATAAATTTAATGCCTCCATTTGTTCTTTATTGATTTCTGAAATATCTAACTGCATCATTTTGGATGTCCTTTTGTTATGAAAGGATAATTTCCCCTTCTCCTTTGACTGAATATATAGAATTTTTTTTCCTCTGATATGAATCTTATCTATGAAATAAGTGAGTGATTTTATCACCAACTGAAACCAAAATGTACCTTCTCTTTAATCGCCAATATTCTTCTTTCATTTTAAGAGTATCATCCTTTCTGAGCTCTAATGTTAATAATAAGAAAATTTGTGTCCTATGTAAAATGGGTTGGCTGCTTCAGATCGGATAGAGCTAGTATCTTATTGTCTATCCTTTGCAGCTCCATAGCCAATGATTTATTTTTCAAGATGATCCACCACTTGAGATATTTATTTAATCTTTCGAGCTTGTGTTTAATCTAACAACCTCGGGTTGATTTTCTATGTAAATAAATTAGACCAGGGTCCCGGGACACCTATTCCAAGATGAATGGAGAGAAAAAAATTATAGTGGGAAACACTTGTGGTTTATTATTGGCTACGAAAATCCAAATTGGAATTGGAAAAGGAATAAAGGTAATAAATGGAAATTAATTAAATAAATAAAGGAAAATAGGAGAAAAGGAAGGTGAAGAGACAAGAATATGCATGCAAGGGAAAATGAAGAAAAAATAAAAGGAAAAGGAAACAAAAGGAGAGAGAAAACATTATATGCCTCTCTTAGTCACTCTTAGTTACTCTTTATTAATTCTTGGTTACTCTGGGAGCATTCTAGCATTCACCTGGAAAATGAAGCATTCTCACTTGGGTTTGGACACAAAAAGCACTTGGATAGGGGAAAAAAGCAAGCAAAGGAAATTGAGACAATGAAGAAGAAGGATGGAAAAACAACTACAAAAGGAGATAACTTCATGTAATGGGTTTCATGTGTGATTTCCTTGCTAAGTGTGAATGCATGGTATATGAATTTGGTTACTTGGTCACTTTTTTTCATTCGCATGGGATCTTCCTCGATTGACAATGGTTTCATCCTTGCCTTTCCATTTCCTAGATAATCATTATGTAGTGGGTTCCCTTCTTTGGTTAAGATTCATAAGTTCAATATATTATGCATCCCGTTGATGTGGTCTCAGGAAAATTCCCAAGGGTCGAGGGTGGAGATGGGAATTTTTCGAAAGTCTTGAAGGATGGGTGGAGATAGGAAAACTCATCTGGGTATGGTAAACAAGTCAGAGACATCCATGCTATTTTTTATTTTGGGGATTTCTAAGTTGATTTAGGTGAAACCAACATGGTAGAGGATTGAGATGGTTTAACCTCTTGAAACCATGGTTGGTTTTGTTTTTTTTTATCCCATGTGATCCCATATTCATGCTTGGAATATGGCACAATGATGATCGGATAAAAGATAAATGTGGTTTAGTAAAATATATGGTCTAGTGGTATGTGGAAGTCCTTGAATTGATTGATTTTTTTCATATGTTATTCTGTGTTATTTCTTATTGAGATCAATGACCACAAGCATTTTTTATTATTTTTATTTTATGACTTTTTATCATGGTTTCATTGTGGTTGAATGTTGGTTATATTCATCGTTAAATGATGTGCTCTGTTATGGATCTTTTTCATGGTTCGATAAGTTATTGAATGGTTATATGAATGCATAAGCTAACTGGTGTTTTTGAAACTATCTTCATAGGGAAGGGAGACTTCCTGATGATTATTTGATGAAACTAAAGAAATAATGTACAAATATGCATTCATGATTGATAGGTACCATGTTTGACATATTCTTTTCTAAATTGTTATCATGTGATCGACATGTTCGGGAAATATCTAACCTTAGGTATAGGTTATGTATACTTGTGATTATCTTATTTATTCTAGATATTTATAGGTAATTTTAGGTAGTGGCATGTAGTTTAGCTCTGAAAGTGCGACACTCGTTCCATAGAAGAAGTATCTCAAGTGAGAAATATTGGCTATAGTTGCATGGAGAAATTCCTGTGCATGCAGCTTGAGCCCTCTAGCTGCATGCACAACTTGGCTTGTGTATTTGGGTTGTGATTCTGGCTCAGGGTAAGATCATTAGTGGATGTTTTATGACATATAGGTTATCTGGTGTCCCTTGGAAGCTGCAGTAAGTTCCAAGATGGTACACCGCACTTCCATAACTGTAAATTGGATGTTGGGTCACGTCATAGTAACTCTCATCTCATGTTTACCTTCTGATCTTGTAAAAGAGGGTAAATGTGGGGGGAGGGGTGGGGGAAGGGTGTTACTTATAATATATTCAATATACGATAGTCCTCTAATTGTATTTGGAAGGTTCTAGTTTTCTCAAATGAAAATATTGAAATCCTTATCCTTCATCCACGCGCTATTGAATTTCAAAGGATTTGCTATTTTTTTCAAACTCCTCCTTCCATTCCAGGAATATCATAATGTAACCAAAAATGTATTTATGATATAACTGTGAATATAAGTGCCCAATTTTGCTTGCCAAATATTAGTGGACAAGAAATATGTCCAATATTTTACCAATCCCCTCATTCCTATGAGTTCATTCCTCCATGTGGGGAATAATTGATCCAACAAGATGTCCACTAGAGAGTTTTTAAATAATATATCCATAAAAAATGTCCAAAGTTTGTCAACTTTTCCTTTCATTCCCCAATTCGCATTAATTTCGATTGCCAAATTTAGATCTCATGGCAGAATTAATGAGTGTAGATCCAACAGACCACTAGCATCAAGTCAGTCCCCATTATGTAAAAAACTCACAAAATAAAATAAAATATAGATCAATGACTTAGAAATCAACCTCTTCGAGGAGGAAACCTCCTTTACATTACATAAATAAATAGTTATTGGATGATACAAATGAAAAAACCTACTTTGTATATATAGGAGTCTAAGGGGTCATAATATAATCAGAGCCTACATAAAGATAATAATGTAAGGGAACAACAATAAAAAAATTGGGCTTCTATGTGGCATAATTGTAACAATATGGGGACTACATGGGCATAAAAATAACAATAAGGGGGATACATTAACAATAAAAATAAGGGACTACACTAGTATTATAGGGACCAAACATATCCCTCTCCTTCAAAAAAGGGTTGTCCTCAACGCCTAAGTAGTTCTGGATGCTTCTCATCCTCCCATGTGGAATATTCAATGGGTAAGTTCTTCCACTTTATGAGATACTCTCAAATTGATCGATTTTGTAGATGTTGATTTCTTGTTGTTCTGACTTCTTCAGGTTCCAAAATGATTTTTCCTTCCTCGTCAAGTTGTGGTAATATTGTTTGAAGTGGGAGTTTGTCACCTATAATCTTCTTTAAGCGTGAAACATGGAAAACTGGGTGCACTCAGGAATATGTAGGAAGCTCCAATTTGTATTCCATAGTACCAATATTTTGCAACACCTTGTAAGGACCATAGAACTTTGACAGTAATTAATTACCTTTCTTAGCTTTCTTGAGAGTTATTTGTTTTTATGGTTGTATCCGTAAAAATACCTAGTTTCCTACATCAAAACTTATTTCCTTGCAATGTTGATATGCATGTTGTTTCATTCGATTCTACACCAAACCTAGGTTATCTTTTAAGAATTGGAGAACTTGTTGTTGATGCTCGATTTGATCTTCCACTTCCTGAACCATAGAATTTTCTCTTAAATATGATTTCGATGCTTGAAACTCTAGTGAGTATAATTGTGCAATTACGCCTAATTTTTCTTTCATTAGAAGATTTTCCATGCCATTAGAGCTGATTATCTTTCCCAGTTTCCCTGTTGATACCCCTCAATTCAACTTCCTTTACTTCCCCCAAAAAAAATTCAAGAAAAGTTCTTGAAAATTAAAAGCTATTGTCCCCAAATATTGTAACCATTAATCTCTTAGTACAACATCACCACCACCCATTGGAATGGAGAGAATTGTACTATTCAATAAATATTCGCCCCTGGTTAGCTTGATATTATGGAACATTCCAGAGTAATTTATATTTCCTCCATTTGCAACCATCACTTGACACTATGGTTTTGGATATAGGAAGTAATTCAATTTCTTATTTATCTTACAGTGAATAAAATTATTTGTACTACCCAAATCATACCTTTTTATTCATGATATATCCTTCTATCTTGAGAGTTTGAGGAGTGGTGATTCCTGCCATTGCATTAGAAGGAATGGTCAGATTTATATCTTATTCCTCTGGGGTTGGTTCATGGTGCATGTCCTCTTCTTTTTATTTTTCTTGTTCCTTTTCTTCCTCCTCTTCCCCATCTATGTAAAATAATTTCTTCTCAGTGCACTTATGACCTTTAGCATATTTTCTATGACAACTATAACAAAGCTCTTTTGCTATTTTTTCCTCCAAATGTTTTGGTGTCAACCTTATAGGTTGTGGAAGGCTAGGAGCAACAAAAATTCCATATTCATATCTAGGAGTGGTATACATCCTTGTTTCCATAATTTTTCTTTCAAATTTTCTCGCCACCTTGAATTACTTCTCTAAGGAATCAGATTCCCAAATGTGAACCTCATGTTTGATGTTATCCTTTAAATTCCCTACGAAGACATCAACCTTATGATCCTCTAGAATATTTGTTGCCCTTATATTCAATTTTTGGAAGTCCTCAATGTGCTTTGCCATTTAACCCTTTTGTTTGAAAATTTTCAATTGGCTAAATAAGGCATTGCTCTTTGTATCCTCATAATGTGCTATCATTTTTTCCATAAAAATTGACCAAGTGACAAGTCATTTATGAGAAGAAAGCCATCGATAGCATACAAAATTACTTTTTTCTAAATATAAAGTTGCAATGCATACATTTTTTTTTGTTGGAAATTATGGAGATCAAAATATTTCTCCATCTCTAGTATCCATGTTACCGGATCCTTACCATAAAACTTTTTCATATTGATATTTGGAATATGGTGGGTCTTAAATCCAATGTTAGATTATATGAAATACTGATTAACATTTCTTTTTTCCTCAACATGAATTTACTCTAATACCTTTTCACCATTAGGAAGCATTTCTTGTAGCAACTTTGTCAAATATGCTTTTAAACCATTCTTCAAATCTTCCATTTATTCTTTCATTTATGCTTCTATACCATCCATATTAGATTTCATGTCATCCTTCAACACATCCATATTACCTTTCATTTAATCCTTCAAACCATCCATATTAGCTTCCATATATGATTTAAACCTTACATGTCATATTTGGTTTCTCTTTGTGAGATCGAAATTTGTTGCACTTGGTCCCGTAATTGTGATATCATGCTACAATTATTCCTCATCGCGTCATTGTAGAGTTTTATGAGGTCTTAATGGGTGTAAAATGATTTTTTAGGGACATTTTAGAACCCAATATAGATATCTATGCTTCAATATTCCCTTGGAATCACTTCAAACTGATTTTTCAAACAAAAATTATGCAATTTTTTTTTAAAGTACACACATTTTTCTTGTTTTTAAGAGCTCGATATTTAAAACTATATATTTTCATATTTCCAAGGTTTCAACATAGGTTCTATGGTGTCCCTCTGAGTCTTCTTTCCAATGCCACAGTTCTGACCTAATTTGGATTCTTTAAGATAAAGTTATGTCCAATCTCCCACAGTGACCTAATTATGGATAGGTTCACTACAGAGAACTTTTACGACATGCAACATGTCACTACCTTCAAAATTAAATTGATAAAAAAGAAACTTGTTTTTTACAGAATTCAAATATGATGTCTGAAACGAAAGTTATGACAATTTTCCCTCGGTCACTTGTTTGAGATGAAATTCTAGAGCCTACAAAAACGATAACTTCCTCAAATCATATCTTCGAAAGTATATCAAACCAAGATATGAAATTCATACATTAGGTTCATGATTATTTCAATTCCATGTGGTTTAAATTTAAACTTCTTAAGAGTCGTTGAAAAAAAATTATAGCGAAAATTCTAGGATGACATGTTTGAAGAAGCGAAACACTAGAATCCAAAGTTCTGATACCAAATGTTATGCAACCAACTCACAAAATATAATAAAATATAGATCAATGACTTCAAAATAAACCTCTTCGAAGGGGAGACCTATGTAAAATTACATAAATGAACAAATCTTGGATGATACAAATGACAAAACCTACTTTCTCTATATAGGATTCTAAGGGATCACAATATAATCAAACCCTACATAACAATAATAATGTAACGGAACAACAAGAGAAATAGTGGGCTTCTATGGGGCACAATAATAATAATATGAGGAATAAATGGGAATAAAAATAATAATAAGGGTCTACACTAGTATTATATGGAAGTAACAGTCCGAAAATGATCTTCTTCCTTTGTAAGGGTCATAAAAATTTAGGATGTTAATATGCATTTTAATTCCCCTTGTATCAATTTATAAGCCCTAACATTAACAATGTTATGATTTTAGATATGACACTTTTGTGATCCATAAAATAGATAAGTTTGATTAGACAGATCCATTAGAAAGAGAATCGAGGAGCATGTTGCAAACATTACGCACAATCGATCTCACACATCATCTCTTGCAGAACATGTGGATAAATCATGTCACCATGTATGCATTGAAGACTTGAAATTCATTGCTAAGGTCGACCACTTCCATCATAGGAAGCTTATGGAAGTCATTGAGATTGAGTGACATGCTAAAATATCAATAGGGATGATGATTGGAAGTTGAGTAAGAGCTAGACTCCAACTCTCTCTAGGTGATTTTTTACCCCCCTTGCATATTTTTTCCTGATCTTGATTTTTCATTTTTTTCCCTTTTTCTTCTTTTTTCTAGTCTTTATTTATATTTTATTCCCCTTGATATTTTCTTATATATTATCCTTTGTGTTTTTATTTATATTTTATTCCCCTCGTTATTTTCTTATATATTATCATTTATGTTTTTATTTAATATATTATATAATAACCTATGTATCATATTAATAAATATTTAAATCTATAACATAACAATTTATATTAATAATTACATAAATTTATTTTTATTATACTATCTATTAATTTAACATTTATTAATCAATAAAAATTTTAATTAAAAATATTTAATACTACTTCCTATTAACTAATTAAATAATCATTAACGACTAGTTTTTAAATGGCTATCTTTCTTTAGCTAATACGAGGCAATGGTGCATCCACACTATTTGTTCAATAAGATCGATTACCTTTTTGACCTTGTCCTGAGGATGAACCACATTAGCTGGTTCGAAACGTCAACCAAATCGTAATGATGTGATTAATCAGAAAATACATTTATCCAATGTCATGATTTCAGAAATCTATCAACCCAATGAGTAATCTAGAGGAATTAGTCACACACATGTCCTAAAGGGGGTGAATCTTCAAAATGTAATCCCAAGTCTTATCCCTATGCATCATGATATTTTGTAACATCACAATTGCAATATTGTATGAAATAATCATATTATGGATTGATCTTCTTTTAAGGGAATATCTGAAGCCCTTGAAACCTGAACGACATAATTGTCATCGAAAAAATACTTCCATGAGTATGTCCCCTCTACGGGCATGATAACTATAGGAGTAATCAAATAAATACCCCTTTAAATGAATATGAATATCATTTTATGGAGGATGTGGATCCTCCATCATCTATTGAAAGGACGACAAGAAATTCGATTGTACCAAGAAAAAATTTGAAACCTTTTGGTATTTTTGGCATATTTTTTTCCTCAGAGTAATGATTTTATAACAAGAGGAAGGACTCATATAAATCTCATCTGAAGTGAAGAAATACTTCTTTATAATACGGGGTTCCATTCCAATCGCTAAAACCCTAACCAAATATAATAATTTTGTGTCGACTGGCACAAGAGGAAATGAACAACCCTAAAAAAACCCCATCCGGTTAGGATTGGAATGATCAACCCTGTTAGGCACATTATCTCCACAATCCTAATTCCAAACCTTGTAAGAAAAATAATTACAGAGACTGTGTGGCTGTGAGGCTGAGCGTTTATGATTATACATGGATAATATCAACAAAATGATGTCATCCATGTGTGACCCTCTTTAATGACAACATTATTACAAACCATATGGTTGGATAAATATTCTATAATTTTTTCCCTAATGTAAACATTGTCACTAATGGACACAATAATATTAGGATTATCTATAGGAAAAGTACCTAAATCTGTTGGGTAAGTGCATTCCAGTTGATCAAGAGATGCTAGAGATATTCTATCAAAATTGAGTGAGGCAATTTTATCCCATAAAACATCCATGTTACACCAAAAGCCAAATTTTTGAGGGAATTCTACCACAAAATGGTTGTTGTCATGATAAAACATACAACAAAATGGCATGCCCAAGTAATCAATACTTTGTCTAAAGTAGATAGGCACCTATTATACGTTAATTTACCTAGTAAGCATATGACAAGTCCATTACCACCATAACCCATGCTATTATTTTATCCAAGAACCCAAAACTCCCTTCTTTGAGAAAAAAACTTGCCAATTTTATCTGAAATTGTCATAATAACCAACTTGGACCATAACTCCAAAGGAAAGCCTAGAATTTTAACCTAGATAGTTTCTAGTTTGACACCTCCTTAAGTGGGTTGAAACCTACATGCCATTTCTAGAGTGCAAAAAACCTGACCTTTGACCCATGGAATAAATTCTATGCGACCAACATCCCTCGAATCAAAAAATTGAAGGAGAACCTGTCATTGAGAAAAATGTTGATTTTCAACCTGTACCTCGAAATAGGGGTAGAACTCTTGTCAACCCAGCAATTCATATCATCCCCCAACATACTTTCAAACACCCATCCATCCAAAATAATCTATTTCTTTAGGCCCTGCACCATATCCCAGACAATGTCAATCCCAAAAATGAGGCTCTACATATTATAAAATGTTTTAATGGGGTGATTCTTATGGTCCCAAATGTTCAACCAAATAACCTGTTAGCTATTGTGAATATTGAGGAACACTTCCCTATACAAATTCAGTTGTGTAGTCAATCCCACTCCATTATACTTATGAGCGCCCATAGGGAGACAAAGTGGGTGATCCTTTGTGGAGTTTTCCACTTCAACAACGATTTTGATTAACTCCTCAACATCAGGAGAGTATAGCTTGTAATAATATTTACCCGACTCAATGATTCAAGAAAGCCACCAAAAAACACATCTACATATTGTTATGTCAAGAGAAAACTACCCCAAAGAATTGTGAAACCTTTCATGGGAATTGTAAAACTGACCAATAAACCAACCTTACAACCACTAGCTATGGGGGCCCAAAAATAGATGTGACCCTAAAAAATGGACCAAAAGGACACATTGTCATGAAAATTACAATAGTATCTAAATTCTAAGGAGAAACTCAACCACTTGTAACCAACTCCTAATAAACATTACATGAGAAATAATATGACATTAAGTAGAAACAACAACCCCACCAACGAGTTTCCTACCTAGAATAAAATTGAATAAAAATATTGAGAGAGCGGCCCCTCAAATCAAAGGAATTAATATTATGTGAAAGGGGGATATCCCATGACATCATTTCTTGATCCTTGGATACAACAAATCAAAACATCATAAATGTGACAGGTAATTAAGTTGAAACTTGATCAATGTTCAAAACCACAACATTTATGGGTGATGAGCGTAATCCCCAATGTCTCACTGAAAAGTTATAAAAGCATACTAAACACACTTAATTATATATACCAACTCAAAAATCCATTATAATAAATAGTGATTCAAATCGTAAGGGCTACAAAGAATCGTGAATATGCCATTGGATCAATTCCTCTGGACGTAGACTTCTCAAGACACTATCTCATTCAAATTTCTAGAGAGGCTAGTATCACAGATAACCAACACACTTAAGTGGACAATGGAATGAGTATAAAACCCAAAATTATATAATTTTAAGGGGAATAATTAACCAAGTGATGGAAATCCCCCCAAAAAATTAAGCAACATCCACAACATCCATAGCACGCATTGTAAGTCCCATGCAAGATAACAACTCCCACACACATCGTTAATCACGGCTTGATACACTTCATGTATTCCAAAGAATCAATTCAAGGAACAAGAGATGTAATCTTGAAACCAAAATGAAGTTGTTCATAGCATGTACCCTCCAACCAAAGATACAACCAAAGTGCAGAATAAATTGAAACTTATTCTTAGAATGACAGAACCTAGAGGTGTCCACCACAACGAAAAAAATATCAACACAAATTCAAATACACCAAAGAATATATTGAATACCTATTAAATACATTCACTAATGTCTACAAAAAGAGAGTGGATGAGAGGAACCATCTAGAAAAATTGAGCAAAACCTAACTAGTGATCGTTGCTTCTACTATAAAATGTTGTTCTCCCCACCATCCTATATACCCTGATGTACCTACTACTAGCACTATTGACACTACAAGAAAAAAGGACATTGGTGAGGGTCATACTTGTGATAGACCTTTAAGGTTCGTCACCAATGTCACATATGGTGACGGTCCTTAAAAAAGCGTCACTGTAAGTGTATATAGTGATGGTCCTTTAAGGTCCATCACCAAAGCCATTTTCAATGACACTTTTGGTGAGGGTCATTAAACGCCCACCACTAATTCTCTCTTTGGTGACACTTCTAGTGACGAAATTTTAATGACCCTCACTGATGCTCTTCTTGTTACTTTTGGTGACAGTAAAAAAATGTTCATCATAATTGATCATTCCAATGAGTTTTTTATGACGTTATGTGCTTGTTAATATATTTTTTGTCATAAGATAATGATTTAATACCATTATTATGAAGTCTCTTTTATAATATGTACAATGCCATCGCGGTTAGAGTCAATCAATTTTTTAAGAAGTAATTAGTGTGTACCATTTCCCTCAAGTAATGACTAGTCGAATAGAGTTTTCCTACAAGTCAACACATGATTCATATATATTAAGTTTATTATCTAGAAAATTCCCTTTTGATAAAGTGTGTGTAGGAAACATATTATTTAACACATAATCAAGCTCTGTCAATTCTATTAATGAGAAAGACCTAACACTCCTCAACAATTTGGGCACACCATAAATTAATGCTTTGGCACACACTAACATTTCTTAGCACCTCGCATATCTTTGAACATATTTTTACCTATAACATCTTGTCATGACACTGACGCCAAAGCACATAGTGGCATGCGCTAGAATGACATAGAACTCCCATAGCATATGTTTTCATGCATGTAGTCCCTAACATGCCGTAGAACACCTTGGTTGAATGCATTGACATACGTTAGAACTTGGAACACATCAATGCCACTTGGCATGTATTGGGACCTATTATTAATGTGGCAAGAATGCCCCTTTTGAAAAGATAAAATATCGACTTATTAACCCTCTTATTGGTTCTTCATTTTGTTACCTTGAAACTTTTTGACACATATTGACATACCTTGGCACCCTACACATCCTTAGCACCTTCCATGTATTGGAATATCTTGGCACTATTTGGCACATATAACTAGCACACCGTGGAAATTCCAACACACTTTGAGATTTCTTGACATGCCTTGATATTCCCTAGCATGCCTTACCAATCCTTATCATACCTTGTCACTCCCTCCTTGGCATGAAAACTAGCACTCATTAACACTAGTCAGTGGCACACGTTCCTCATATTCATTAACTTCCATGAATTTTGACCTAGTGCTCCCTTAATGTTTTTTCAGAGTACTCATTAACACTCCTCAACATGCATTAGCACTCTCTAGCATGCATAACACTCCATGACACATATTGTCACTTGGCACATATTGGCGATTGTAAATTCTTGGCATGTATGGAATAAATTGACATGCCTTGGTATGATTTGGCATGGTTTAATATTAAATTTATTTGAGATCAGTAGTTGGAAAGCATATGAGAAGAAACAAATGAATACTTGGCACTTATAATGCACTAATACTTTTTACTTGGCACCTATTGGCACCTAGTGTTGGTGTGCATAGCATACCACTCCTAGAAAAGATAAATTGATGACTTGTTAACCCTCTTATGTGTTCATTTCCTTGTATTTTAACTTGTTTCTCCCTTTTGTTACCTTGAAAATCCCTGGCATGCATTGACACACCCTTGCACATCTTGGCATGCCTTATCACTTGGCACATCTTAGAATTCATCTTGGGATGATTTGTGATTGAATTTTCCATTGACCAATTTGTGTCATATTCTGAAGCAGAAAGAAGGTTTTTCAAAGGCCCTTTGCAAACATACTGCTTGAATGCATCAAATAGGTTCAATTACGTGTACTAGAAGAATTTGTCGTGAAGATTCTGAAAAAATTATTTATAGCCCTCTAAAGCCTAGATATGATAGTGAACCTGAACCATAAACTGTTAGCTCAAGTGATTCTGAAGAAGAAATATCATCACAACAGAGACCCTTGAGTCCGTTTCCCACTCCATCCACTCCAATTCTAAACTCACATCACAAGACACCTACTCCACCACGCAATCCATTGCCACCACCACCTCCACCTACCCCTGAAGTAGATATGGCTGCATCAATGAATTTACCTAATTTGATAGGCATTGGAAATGAGGATACTGATCACTTATGTTTTGTGATTGAGGCCATATGGAAGGTTCAATAAGTTAACAATATTGATATTATAACAACAGATCTAGCTACTGCATTCCAAGATCACGCATTAGACTCGTACATTAGGTACACTCAAGCAAACCCAAATGCTACCTTGGAAGAAATTAAAGCGACCCTAAAGGAGCAGTTTAAGAAACCTAAGTCATACACGTAGCTAGTGACATAAATGGAGGATATTCATCAAGAGCCTAATCAATCTATATGGGATGTCGATCAAAGGTTGAAGTGCACCATCAAAGATGGCATATTTGTTATTGATGATACTCCGCATAAGGAATGGTTCATTGCTATGTTTCTACCGCATCTGTACCAACCATTAGGTCAGCAAAATAATTCCACGCAAGCTGAGATTGTGGAGGTCGCAATGAAATTGGAGGCTACCCCAACAACTATTGCGCTGGGAACTCAACAGATTCAGAATCAGTTGGAAGCCATGCATCTAGAAATTCAAAGTCTGCGCAAAGACAAAGGAAAGGAGGTCTACGCAGAGATGTGGTGTATAAAATGCAAAGCTTTTGGGCACCATAAAGACCACTGTCCCGTATTCAATAATTATCTGAATACTAGAGGTCCTATCCCATTGAAGAACCTTCTATGGTGCATTATCTGTCAGATTGCTGGATTACATGACACAGATTCTTTCCGAAGGATTTGAAAATTTCAGCCTGACTTGAAGTAGTTATTTTTCAAGTTATGTTTGTCATTAGGGCATGATGAGCATCATTGTTGTACCTATGATATGATGTTGGATAAAGCAGAGATATAGAGAATGCATGTTGAGCCTACATCACCAACATCCCCTTCTGAGCACATAGGATTCCAAGGAAAAGGAAGAGGTCCAGGAGGTGGATTAGCTAGCCGAGGAAGAGGACAAGTGATTTGCTATAACTGAGGAGATGTTGGCCATTATGCGTGCGACTGTCCAAATCTAGCACAACAGGCCTACAGTTATTGTAGATAATTTGATCATGTCATAGAAGAGTGCCCTCTCTTGATTTATAAAATGCAGGAAAAGAAGACACAAACCCCGACACAAAATATTCAGATGGTTGGTCTAGAAACTCATGAAGAAGACCCTAGTGTGAATATGGTTACCAGGATTGGTGTAGCCACCAATGAAGAAAAAATAAAAGCAACTAGCCACTGATGTATTGATCTGTAAAGCACCTAAAAACAAAGAAGGCTTTAATCTTCAACGCATAAAAGAGACCTTTATTGAAGCATGGAAAAAATTTGTAGAAGGAAGAACATCAACATCTAGTAGAACACAGAGGGAAGCAGGAGGAGATGAGGAGATTAAACCATTTCTACAAGCATGTATAAAGTTTTTTTGCAACAAGAAGGCTGTCGAAAATCTGCAGGCATTAATAGATAATTGCATAGAGAAATAAGAACGGGTAGTCAATAAAATATACAAGAAAAATAAGAGAATGAATAGGGATATGCGTATGACTTCGCAGATTGGTGGTTGTGAAATGGACCAAGTTATTCTATATCTGGGATCAGATGCTAATGTTCTACCTAAGAAAAAATGGTAGCGCATGGGAGAGCCAAAGCTGGAATGGTCTACCATTCATTTGCGCATGGCTAATCAGCAGAAGATCATTCCTTTAGGGAGGTTGTCACAAGTTGTTGTCAATATAGAGGGTGTTAAGGTGATGGCAGACTTTGAAGTCATACAAATTGTAGATGATACTAATCCACATCCTGCACTACTAGGATTGGATTGGGCCATTGACATGGATGGTGTTATCAATTTAAAGAGAAGGAGGATGGAATTTGAAATAAATGGAGTCAGGGTCAACATTCCTATAGATCTTGCAGAAGGCAAAAGATATACTAAACCAATGCGCGATGCAGATGAGATTGATGAAATATATAAGCTAAATTTGCACGAGGAATATTGTATTAATCCAACATCAGATGGGAATCTTAAGTGGGAGAAGGATAGCTCTTGTTTTTTAGACTTTGATGAAGAAGTAGAAAATTGGCAGAATCGCCCACATGAGGTTTCTACGCTACGCTGCAATCGTGTGTCCTGATATCTGCGTTGTGTTACATCTGAGATACATGATTTACCTGAGTATGATGGCTTCACTTATGTCAACATATTTATCGAAGAGCTAGAAAGCACTGTGTCGAAAGGACAAAGATTCCATGCCCTGGACCTTGGCTTGCATGCTCCTCTAACAAGATGGTGGGAAACTCATAAGGAGAATATGGGTAACCGGGAGGAATGTGCGTGCATGATGAGGTTGCAGTTTGAATATTCTCTTATTTAAATGGAAGATGTATACTCTAGCAAAGAGGATCCGCCCAAAAATTTGGCCAAATGGAATTAGGTATGAGGTATAGATCCAAGACCTAAATGGGTCCATATGTTTAATCACATGTTGGGAAAGGTGCCCACTGAAAGGTACTTTGAGACGGAGCTGCGCAGAGGCACTAGTGAATGGTCTGTGATGACATAGAGTTTTATTATTACATTTAGCTCAGAACATGATGACCGAGATTTGATCCCATAAATTATTAATGTGTCGATAACGCAGACTATGAATTATAGACAATTGACAGTTGTTGAGTCTAGGGAGTCATGCGTGGTCAAAGGAACCTCGATTGCCTCACCTACGAATGTCACACAAGTTCGCTCCATGATGGGCCTTGTTGGGTATTACAAAAAGTGCATTCCAAAGTATGAAATCATTGCGCCCATGACCAGATTACTTAGAAGAGGTGTGACATTCCATTGGGATGCCGAATGTCAGAGGATTTTGCAGTTGTTAAGGGATGTCACAGACACTACCTAATATGCTTTGAATTACCTGGTCAACAAGCCCATGTTGGGGGGGGGAGGGCAGTTTGTCAGTGGTTATCCTTAGCTCTGTATTATATGAATAGTAAGGTGTGACATGCGCACAATATCTGCACGATGAGGTTGACTGGGTCGCAGAGGTGTCAAAAACTAGCAATTAGAACAGTAAAACTGGATAAGACATATTTATTACCATTTTTGGGAGCATCTAGGATGGATTTAATGAAGGTATTTTCCTAGATTTGGGACTGTTTTGTCAGTAATGGAGCCTCATTAATGCACAAGGAGTCGTTGAAGATGTGCCAAAAGTATAAATATGACCAATGGGGTCGCAGTAGTTCCCTTTGTGCTCTGAGTGATCATTTTTGTGCTTTGAGATCTTTGATTTCCGTTGCATTTTTTGTGTCTATGTCTGGTTTGGATCCAAGGTTTGAGGATTCATTGCGCTGAGCAGGGCTAGGGGACCCAATTACTAAAAATATCACAACCACGAGATCGGGTGATGACCCTGCCGCGCTTGAAGTACCTATTGTGGAAACATCTACGCCATCCAAGACTAAGAAAGGGAAGTTGTCTAGAACACACATATCTCCCCGAGAGAAGACTGTGCCCTTCAGCGGGAGAGAAGATGAAAAGACCCATGGCAGAAGTCAAGGAAACCATTAAGGAAGAAGACGAGGAAGTAGTTGAAATAGCCCCATTCTCGCGGCTACCAAGCTATATTGCGTCGCACAAGCCATCTATAAAGGAACCTAAGGAATTGGATAAGGTGCGTGCAAGTATCCAAGTACCCATGATCCCTGAGAATGCCCCGATGGAAGGGTACATTCTTGCAAATATTCCGTAGCTCTACTTTGATGACTAGGACATCGCTGTCGAGAAGTTCCAAGAGCTCGTGCTAGAGTTATATTTGGATCAGGTTACCTGTGAAGGAGGAATTGTATGCCTCGAGCCATGTTTCTCTAGCATACCTTAGTATTTACTATCATACCATGTCACTTCCTCATTATAACACCTGACACAACCTTAATTTTCCCATGGTGGGTGAAAACCATGAGTGATATTGGAGTTTCAATGGTATGTGGTGGGTGAGGAAAATGGAATTATATTCCCTCTACCACTTGATGCATGCATTCAAAACATTTCTATGCATACAAGGAATATCTCCTTGGAATTATGGTAGTAGTTCTATGTTTTGATATGGCATCTCACTTATCTATGATTCATTAGGTCATTAAAGTAAATTTTATGCCAGGAAAAAAACATGGAGGTCCTCTCCACCCTCACAAGAGTGTGAGTATGATGAAAGGTGAAACTAAACTATCATCTAACCATTTCAGTAAGGTGAGTGAATGGTTCAATAAGTAAAGAGTTGGGGAGGTCAATCTAGTCAAGTCTACATTCTTCTCATTTTCACAAGAATAAGGGTGTCGATGCTTTCTTATTTGGTCTAACAAGTGTGGGGGGAGGGGTGTCAAGAAATAAGGAGAACCTTACCTTCTAACTAAGGTAATTCCATTACTTAGTCAGAATACTTATAAAGGCTTGGACAAACAACCTGTTTACCTCAAGGTTGGTTAGTGACTTATATGATATTTATATATGTAATCATGATTTTATGTAATCTCCTCGATAATGACTCTAAAATTTTCATAGCCATGTAGCAAAAATCTGGGATCAACACCCATTGACCTTTATAAGGATATTAGTTAAATTTAACCTCACCAACTCAACTTATGCTCATGTGCATGTAGAGGTAAAGTATCTCTCTCAAATGAAACAAGAAGAAATGAAGCCTTATTTTCCATTCCAAAGGCACGAGAAAATATAACTAACATTTGAAGAAAGATATGGCTTACTTTATTGCATGCCTTTTATGCTTGGTTTTGATTCACATTCACAATAAAGCTAATTTTTACTCTTTTTTTCATTCTCTTCTTTTCTTTTTCGCATTATTGTGTTAGAGTGCTAATGAAAAAGTCAAGTGTTATTGACAAAAGGAATACATAAATTGAATAATTTATTTTTATTTATTTATGATATTATGATACTTTAATTATCCAATGCACATAATTACTAGAGAATGGCCATCATCTAGAAAGAAATAAAAGTGCATGCCATTTCACAAAGTCGAAACATAGGCCCTACATGGTTCCTCCCCCTCTTGACATGGTCATTCAAGAGAATAGAAGTGTGTCTTCTCTGTTTGGTCCACCGGATTTCTCTCTCACAATAAACAAAACTTCATTCATTCCTATCGATCAACTCAAGTTTCCATGCTTCCTTTTTTTCATTTGACTTGTTTATTTTTCAAGGGAAATTATCCTCTTTCTTATTCTGAGGGTGACTGTGAGGGTCAATACAATAATATTCATAGGCACCTAGCCATTACAACAATATTTCTCATCATCATGTCACTTGCAAGGAATTTAATCTAGGTGTGGGAGATAACAACCATTCTTCCCAACCACCTGAGATAAAACCAATTGAATTATTTGACTTTTTATGTTATGCTATAATGAGAGATAATTAAGGAGCTTCAATGCACTTATTCACTTTAAATTGAAAAGAAATAGATAGGGAGAGGCCTCTTGCAATTCTTTTAAGGGCACATGAGATGAGACTTATTCAGATGGTAAGGTGTTTAACATGCCTTTGGAGAGGAATTTTCCATGGATTGACCCACCTTATGAACACATGTGAAATAGACCCCTCCCAAAATAAATCCCTCTTCCTTAAAGAAAACAACAAATTTAAATGGAACACTTAAAGAAAATATGAGTTTTCAAAAATAAGAAAGTACTCTATTATACGTTGAATCTCATGGGCATGATTTAGAGACTCAATGCCTCATTGATGGTTGTTGGTTCTCTGAATATTAGGCTGCTACTCAACTTACTCATTATTCTTAATAAGGTGGGGGATCATGAGAGAGAGAAATCAGGTGATTGGAAAACCATTGAGAATTAATCATTCCCTTGAAAATGTTAATTTTTTTTCTGGCCAACAACATGATTTGTGCCTAGTAAAAATGTGAAGGTGAATATTTACTAAGCTATTGTCATTCAATATTTATTCCTCAAATGGACCTACAAAAAGGAAGCATGCCATGAATTAAAATCGATAAAGTATGGACAATATCATAAAGTATCATATGTTTACTTTCTAGTTCCTTACGATGGGTGGAGTGTTCACCCGAAATTTCGAATAGGTTAAACATCTACATAATTTATTTCCAAAAAATTTTAAAAAGGTTGAATCTCATTTATCTAGGATTTGAGTAGTGTAAAACTTGTGGATACCGATGATAAAAAATTAGAACTAATTATTAGAAATAATTGGTGTCATACTTAGTTTAAACTGACGAAGGGTTCGTTGATGAAAAATCTTTGAAAATTCAATGCAAATGAAATTGTAAGGGTTATCCCTTACGTTATAACAAAATTAAATACAAAAACATCCACAAATTTTGAACAAAGGAAGAGCCCATTAACGATAATGTGAGTACACTTGGCAAAACAATCTAACATTCATGTGAAAGCACCATAACATCAACCTCAAGTAATAGTAGACTGGGTGGTTGAGGCAGCCTATTAATTCCCTCACCACCTACGTTTGATTCCCTATAATAACATGTTAAGCCTGTTTTGATAATGCTAAAGGAATAAGACCATAGTCCAACATTAAAAATAAAAAAATAAAAAGGCACCCTAATAAAAAAATAAAAAATTCACCCTAACATCAGTTTAATACCATAGTCCAACATTAAAAATAAAAAAATATAAAAGCACCCTAATAAAAACTTTTAAAAAGCACCCTAACATCAACTTAAGCACTATTTTGTGGATGTTTGATAGCCATATTCAAAACAAAGGAATTCTAGAGCATGCAAGTAAAAGGAATTTGAAAAAGAGCGAACTGCAAGCTAAATCCAAGCCCAGCGATTCTTGAAGAGGGTTTGAAGAGGGTTTATGTGGGGTTCTAAGCACCACAACGTTTTGTGAATGGTGTAGAGATGGGAGTAATTGAGGAAGAAAGCATGTTGGAAGTGATACCAGATGCCACATACTTTGTTGTAAATTTCCCCCGTTATCCTTCTTCCATTTCTCAAGTTATTGAAACCCTCGTGGGTACTGAATAAATTGCTAAGGTGAGACTGCCTCTTTCTTTATTCACTTGCTTAAAAACCAGACAACATTTACATGAAATTTAACTCGTTTGAGATTTTATATTCAAGAAAAATTTGGATTTAATTGAAACTGGGTCGCAAATGGTTGTTTATGTTGTGATAATAGATTGGAATTCGTTGAGGCCTCCACGATAGCCTTCTTTACTAATACTATTCCCATTCCTTTCTTTTCACAAACTGTGATCACATTGTTTTCATAATTACAACATTGCCCTTTTTTCAAGTAACACTCTTGTAAATCATCAAAATCTACAAGTAACACTCTTGTAAATCATCAAACTCTGCAGGGACTCTTCTTTTCCTTGCGATTGTTAGTACTAACAAAGTAGGCAAAACTTGGGAATCAAAATGACAAAAATTAGCTCTCTTTCGCATCCCTTAAGAACTAGCTTGTGCTTTTATTTCAACCTTTTTTCTGCTAAAATTTTCTTGGCATAGCATCACCTTGGCCACCACATACAAAATCCATGCAAACATGATTTACATCATCAATTGCAGCATGACCTAATGTAGTGTCTATTGGCTCATCTAAAATCATATGTAGTTTCCTAGAATATCGTTCTTTAGCTCTAGACAATTCCAGTATTTATTTGCTAATACTTGATCCTTGATATAATGGAGATCAACTTGTACCTCATTCAATGCTACTTGCTTCCGCCACCTCAATCATTGCAAGAAGCCTAGAAGTATCTCCATATTAATCCTCTAGTTCCATCTTACTCTTCTTCACAAAAAGAGTCAAGAGACAATCCAGCTCCTTTACTGAGACTTCCATCTAGCTTCTAATTGAAGATTGGGATACTTAAGGGAGCTTTGAAGCCAACTCTGTTTGAGTTATATACAAGTTCATGGGAAATAACAGGTTTGAAACCCATACCTATGTTTAATAATCTGAGAACTAAATAGTATTTGGTATAGAATTAGAAAGGAATAGAAAGTGAGTAAACTTCTAAAATAAACTAAACAAAACATAAGAGTGGAAAACAATCTAAACAAAATATAATATTAAATAGCATTATTCCTTTCCAACAAATAGAAGACTGTAAATTCATTGTCTCTAAATGATGGGAAGATTATATAGGGATACAAAATAGCAACAACAACTAAGAAGTACTAAAAGCTTTCTCATTTCTGAAAGAATGAAGTAAATCAACCAAAATTAATTACAAGTAGATAAGATAAGATAAGATAATTATATTAATGTCCAACGAATGACCACAAAAGTAGGTCAATGGGACTACAGAGTAAAATGATGTCGATGCAAGGAGGAGTAACAAAAGGTCTCCTATATAAAGAGCAAGAAATAAGAAATAAAGCAAGAAAAACATAATGCCTAAAAACCAAAATGAGGAAATTCCTGGACTCCAAGTGCAAAGGCCATAAGAAAATGGTCCACTAAATCTCTCTCCTAACACTTGAGGTCGAATGCAAAAAACTCAAGCTAGAGTGTTTTCCCAAGGGAGGGCTAGGGGAGGATCTGGAGCCTCTCTTACGTCGCTGCCGAGAAGAAATGGTATGTCATCGATAACTGGACCATCTCAACTACCTGCTAGTAAGAGATCTGGTTCGGTAATGACTCAGGGGTCCCTGTGCTAGGAGGATGGCCCCTCTAGCCTGCACAGATCTATAGTCTGAGGAAAAAATGTTATTAACTTGTCGCTTCATGCCTCTTGCTGATGGGAGCACTATAAAAAATTACGTAATCCATTGCACGAGATCTACTCTAGGAGGAGGCTTGAGAATATGTGTGCGAAGTCTCATGGCCTCCTCTATGTACAAGGCTAAACATATTTTTTCTATGTATCGAAAGAAGCTAGATAATTTTTGGATCCCTCTGAACAATCAATGGAATCTTCGATGAATCTCATAGTAAATGGGGAAGCAGACGATGATGTGCTCCTCCGATTCAGTCCCTCAGAGGTGGCACAACTGGAAAATCCTGTCTAACCGTGCAATCTAATGGTCAGTCTCAATCCACATTTTATGAGAACCTACTTTGATCTGACCCAAGGGAATCTGAAGTGTGTGCATCCAATGGCGAAGCATGTAATGGGGCCAAATGAGTCCATCTCTCAACAACATGAAGTGCTCAACATAGAAAGCCATCCTCGGACGTAACCCATCCTGAGGATTTACCCAAATAATTTCTACATATTTCCTGTAAATATCCTCTGGGATGATTTTATTCATCTCTTGTTTGGTTGGTAGGAGGTGGCCTGGTGCACACAAATAATACTCGAATGGAGGGATTTGGTCTATCTTTATACCAACTGAAGCAAGGAGATCTTAGACTCCATCATACCAACATCGAGATCGAGACGAAATACTTGCTACTACAATGGAATTTGATGAAAGGTAGGCCAAATATGGATATCGGTCCCGCCCCTTCGCTGTATCCGCAAAACCTCGAACATGGGGAAGAAGAGAGATGATACCTAACACTGTCTCAAGGCGAAAGGGGTGAGCTCCAAAATCTCCAATAATGATGGGTTGAGGAACTGTATGCTTGCACTGAATGATGCGATGAAGAAGGGTGATCTGCACTCTCTCCGCAGAAGACCAATCAGACTCTAGTAAGCTAGGACCCCAAACCTCTGAACCATATAGAACTGTGGGTCGAACAAGACTGTCCATCAGTGACATCTTGGATGATATGTCCTGAAAATGATTCCAAAAACATTATCTCTCGAGAAGGGCCAAGGATCCAGAGCCCTTGTTGATTCAAGGTTGGAGTGCAGGCCACAAGCTAAAGCGAGGTCCTGTGAATAGTACCCCCAGACAGGTTTATGAGCTAGTGATCTCAATCTCCTCTCCTTTGAAAAATAAATGGAGGTCACAGAGGAACTTCTTCGACGTGTCGAAGATCATAACCTTGGTTTTACCTAGGTTAACCGTCAACTTTCGAAGATCACTGAAAAGGTCCAGGGCATCCAGCTACCTCTGCAATCCGTCAAGGGATGGGACTAGAAGGACCATGTCATATGCAAACAACAAGATAGAAATAAATACATGATGTAGAAGGAAACCATCAGCGTCCTGGATGTGTTCATGCAAGAAGGACTCCAGGTCATCAATATAGATCCCAAATAGTGTGGGGGACAAGGGACAACCTTGTTTTACCCCAATAGTTCTCCAGATAAAATTTGATAGCCCATGTACTGTGCGCAGATGACCAAGGACCGACTCATATAAGAGCATCATGGCTGACAAGAGGGTCTCTAAGATTCCAATATCTATGGGTCTCTGGAATAATGCTTCTCTAGGGACCGAGTCAAAAGCTTTTCGAAAGTCTACAAAACAATAATAGAATTTCGAAGAGCGATGTCATGCCTCCTCAATGATGGTTGTAGGTGTAAGGATGTGGTCAATATTCTAGTGCTTAGGTCGAAATCTAGCTTGTCCTCTAGCTCTAAGTTGTTTCCACTCAAGCTCCTTGGAGATTTGGAGGTGGAGGGATGTAGCATATAGTTTAGAGAATGTGTGGCCCACCATGATAGTCCTATAATTGTTGGGATCTGAGCTAGGCCCTGATTTTTGTATTAGGTGAATGATGTGCTGAGACCATGTCGATAGGAAACCTATACAGACCACAAGGTTGAAGAGATCAACCAAGTAGGGAACCAAAGCACGAAGACCGTGTTTAAATAAATCTTCCTGGAAACCGTCCTCATCTGCTCCTTTGCTATTTTTCATCACCCAAATGGCCTCTCTAATGTCACTATCATAGAATACAAAACCTGAAGAGGGCAGAGAGGTCCCCTGAATCTGGGGTTTCCCTCGGATGTCATGGAGGGTAGACACATGGGAGAACATGGACTAGGGGTTAAGGTCGGAGGGGAGGAGAGAGTGGCAAGGGAGGACAGTATGCCATAAGTGTCTATGGGAGTGAGCAAGAGAGGTACACAATTCCGGGAGACAAAGAGATGTTTATTGCAATGAAGGAGGCGACGATATGAGGCTTTGATATTAGGGTAGGAGGGGTGAGTATGGATGAATGGATGTAGAAGCTAGAAGTGGAGAGCTTTTCATTCCTCATTATCCCATCGATTCATAGGTTAGGATTTGGGTTTATGAGAGCTGGAAGTGGGACGACGAGAGTGGGGGTAGGAGTTAAGGGAAACATCCAAAATGATGGATGAGAGACAATTATACTTAGTCGATGCAGAATTGACAGTGATAATTGGTCCATGGAGGGGAGCATCTAGTGAAGGTGGGAAGAGAATATTTCTGGGTCACCCTCATCAAAACTAAAAGTAGTACGTGGTGAGCCCATGGGGGGAGGTGGGGTGAGAATGGGGGGCTTGTTAGCACAAAGAGAGAGAGAAAGAAGAGCATGGTCAGCTAAGGGGATGGGGGAAACAAACAAGTGATAAATGAAGGGGAGGAGGTTCTAGCTAGAGAGGACATAATAAAAAATGCTTTCTCCTCCACCATGAGTTCGACATGTGAAAAAGAAGGAGTTTTGAAAATGCGGGAGGCCATTAAGAATCAACAGTTCCTGAGATTCGCCCAAGTGTAAAATATGTTGACCATAAGCGATAAGGGGGCCCAACGCATCATCAAACATCCTGTGAAATCCCACTGACTCTGGATCGATCTCCTGGATGCAGTACACGTCCTCAAATTGATTGTGAAGAGGGATCTGGAGGGCTCTAGTGCGGGAGTCTAAGTCACATAGAAGAATAACCTCCCCAACTACTGAATATTGGGCTATGCCGATATACAAATTGACAAAAGGGCCCCCTCCAAGCCCATTATGAATGGCATATGATGAAGAAGCAGGAGGGAAGTAACAAAAAACAATGTAAATGTCCCTGGGAAGAGAAGAGACCCCTCAAACTTGAACCCACATAAGCCTCGCAAACTCATCTGCAACCACCAAAGAAATCCTGCTTTGAAAGGAATCTCTAATGAAGCAAGAAACTCCCCCAGAACCTCTGATACCACTGGAACTCCTCATCTCATGCCTACAACTTGAGAACTTATGGTAACTTGTAATGTCTAGGAGAGGTTGAACATGGCTCTCATGTGTCTCGGTGATGAATACAATATCTAAAAGTTGAAGAGCATCATATAATAGACCCAACGATGCCCAAAAAGGCCCATTTCCATTCCAAAAACGCCCATTCCCATTCCAACAACTAACGGAAATGGATGCCCCTTGTTGCCTCCCCCAATGAGCCTATAATTTGGAGGACCCAGAATGGGGCTTCCACCTAGGTGGAAAAGTATCCCAAATCACTGCTTTGAGGTTCCTGATAATTGCCCTTTTCCCTGCCTGGCGTGCTGCTATAACCAACTCCCTAGAGCATTTGAGCTCAACAACCTGTGTTTTAGTGAGATCTTCATCAAGGAAGATCTTACTAGGAAGTGAGAATAGCATTCACTTAGCTCTAAGAGCTGGAAGGCGATCAACCGCCGACCTGAACTAGATAAAGAGAGTGGAATCGTACCCAAGACAAGCCCTATCAAGGGTAACATCCTAGAGATATATTTTTTCATTGAGGAACATGGTCCCAACAACCATGGGGTTTGAGGATGTGAGAGGCAAAGGAAGCCCTCTCACTTTGAGGTTCAATTCTTGCGCTTTTCTAGTGCATTATTCCATGAGTTTAGATTGTACCACCTCTTCAACTATGGCTAAAGGGGGAGAGAGGTGGGTATCCCTTCCTCTAGAAAGATGTGCCCATGAGTTGATGTGTGTTTATGTTTCTTGTTTAAAGGCCCCTTGTTAAGCTTTGATCTCCTCCTGTTTGTTTTTAAGATAGAGAAGTTCAGCGTGTAGAGTGTCATTAGAGGGGTGTTGGTGAACTGCTTGCTCCTTGTTGTCCCTCAACAACTGCTTTAGTGAACCATTCTCACCTTCCATTACAACTACTATTTTCCTGAGATCATCAACCTCTAGTTTTAGTGCCTGGTTAGAGGATTCAAGGGTTTCCAATTTCCTGAATAGTTCCTGAAAAGCCCTGTTGTCGCATCAAAAACCATAATCGGGCAATGGTGACGGTTTTGACAAGATTTGAAATAAGTCTTCGACACCTATGTCTATGTCGGTAGGATGTCCTAAAAGTGTCATCACCTATGGTTGATCATGTTGCTGTGGTTGGGTGCCCAAGGATCCATGTGTCATGGTGCTAACATCATTAACGAAGATCTGCATCTTGAAAGCAGAATAACATTGTTGAAGATTGATCCCTGCACTTCCATAAGAGCTCTTCAAGAATCTCTCATCGTTGAGGAGAAAAAAGACCAGAGAGACGTACCAGTGCCAATAACACAGGCTAGGGCCCAAAGTAGACCTGATAATTGGTACTCGCCAAGGAGTTATGACAAACACTTTACCTGCAAACCCACAACTCTTGTCCACGCGCTTTCATGGAAAGATTCCATGCGTGAATGAGTGGCAGCTGGCGAACAATCGATAATCGCGTGAATGAACGGAAGATGGCAGACATATCTCTATAGATTCAAACTAAATACTTGCTCTACTACATCGATTCTTCATTGTTTTGAGAGATAAAGAAGCACTGGCGAAAGAAATGAGTGACCAGGAATCGAACCTTACATTCAAAGAGAAAACCCAAATCTGTTTCATAGGTCACTGCTCCTTTTGCTCTACTCCCCACTTATGTGGCTCCCTTCCCTTTCCTTTCATAGGCCTTAAGAAACACTGAAGATGAGAGAATTTTATCATGTGTGCTGCCTGCCTAGACTCTGACGGTGTCTGTCCAGTCGAGGGGGTTATCGACGACTCTACAATTTCGGTGGATGCGATACTATTGATGCTAGATTAGACGAAGTTTCTTTGATGCTCGGCTCGCCATTGAAGTTATAGTTCCACCACTGCTTTAAGCTAAAGAAAATATCTAGGTCTAGCCTAAGAATACCATGACAGGATACAATTCAGGGAAATAGGAATGTACAATGGATTTAATGTTAAACCCTGTACCTGCCGAGTGATTGATATGTATGCATATTTTACGGATACAAATGTGATTTGATTAATGTTGGAGTAACTGGAGCTACATTGATGTTTCCAATTACACCACCGACTGGATAGATGACCTGTACCTGTCTGCTAGCATGATTTTCTGCTAGCGTGTGAAGGACGTCTCAAACCAGTTTTTGCAAACAAATGAGAATTTTCCTAGTATACTTCTTGAAAGTGATACTAGTGCCCCTGGATTGAGACTTGTAGCTATCCATAGCCCTAATCATTGTCCTGGACCCAACCTTAGACCAAAAGAAACTCGTCCAAATAAGGGAAAATTGTAGAATACTGGAAATAGGAGTTGTGATTTTGTTCCTTCAAGTATTAAATCATTTGCAGAATCCATCTTAAAGCTGCAACACATGAAGATGGATATTTATAAAGATGCTGAAAGGTTGCATGCTAAATCTGAGGAAAAACTAGAAGAATTAGATCTTAGATGGACTGAGATTATCATGAATACTTAGTTGCAAATTTCTAAACTACTTTCTTGAAAGACTCACAGAAGAAAACCAGCTGCTTGTACTTCTCCAGTTCATTTGACCACTGCTACTATTAACTCTTTATCTTTAGATACTGTGGTTGCAGTAAACATCACTGATGTTAACGGGCAGACTGTGCAGTCTGTTTTCCCTGGAAATGAGTACAATGTTTGTCATCTGTCTTTTTTGCAACCCTAGGGACAGATGATGGCCATCAATATGGGATCATAAAAGTGGCGCTTTTGTGGATCGAGGGTTGATTGTGTCTTCTCTCACCAATGTGTATATGGTGTATGAATCTGAGCCAAATATCTGCATAAATGTCAAAATATGCTAGCAGGTTCTAAAAATTCATCAAAAACACTTCTTATGGTTGTAAACACTACCAGGAATATTAGGTACAGATACAGAAGTACGCATCCTTCAGCGGCATTGGAATGTCATCTTATGCTTGTGTTTTTTTATGCATGTTTATTAGTAAAAACCCTATTGTTGAACAGAGAGGGAAAGCAACCAATAAGTTTAAAAGACATTATATTAAATACCCTATTGTTGAACAAATGTGAAAAGCAACCAGACAAGTCAATTATAAAAATTCAACATCATGATTAAGCAACTTTATCAATGTACAAGGTCAATTCCCTGTATTATAATTCAAATACATTTCTATATGACACGGGTACTAACAATTAGAAATTTTACCTACATAGAAATTATACTAGCTTTCTTCAAATAAGTTTTAGAAGAGTATTAAGGGTCCTCCAATAAACATGTTGATTAAAGGGATGCATTAGACAATTGAGCCTGAATTAAATGTCCCTTAGCCTCCACAGCCCAAAAGAAGAGAAACATTTTTTCTTTTCTTTGGCTGCTTTCCAAAAGAAGTAGATTCAGCAAACCACAAAGTTTAAATAGCACGTAAATTCAGATAATCAAGTGTTATATCATAATGAAATAAATTCATGCACATAGAAGAAATAAATGATCAAACACAATTCCATTTGATTCACCTCCATGTGTCTACATTCTTTGATTATAGAAGACAAACTTGTGACCAACTACACAATAACACACATAATAAATTAAGGATTCTTTCACATGTTCCAAACCAAATACACAACAAAAACCTAAATCATCATGCACAAATCATACATATGACGGATTGTCATCTCCTTGAACTACCATTTCTCTACATGAAAGTGCCCATACATATGATGATTTCCCTCTATAGGTTTCTATCTAATAAAAATGACTCCAGGTAGTTGTTTGTAAGAGTGGTCCTATAATGCTATGATTCAAGAACTATAATAGAATTAGAATTCCTTGTAGAATAGAGTTTCAAAAGTACCATGATGAGATATTCATAATAAATCTTGTCATGCTCCAAAATACCATATTGAATTATCATATTTAGAAACCATCTCTGGGACTGCATAGGCAATTGGAATATTGTTATATGCAGAGACAAATTTCATGTCTCCATTCATTTCTTGGTAATGATGTATAAAAGGTTTATTGTAGACCCTGCTTTGATCAATGTTTAATCCCTCTCTCATTACCAGCCGAATGTTTGAACCAAAATTGTAACCATTGTTTCCAGTAATGACTCCTTTTCCAAAGAAGTTATCATCAGGCGTAATTTTGAAAATTTCCCCACCAAGTGAAGGAGGGTGCATTTTCACTTCAAGCTAATTGTGATAATTCATCATCTTAAGGTTCCCTAGTGTTGATGTATTATTTTGATGCAATCCATCATATAAGCAAGTAATTCATTGATAAGTTGTTGATTACCAGTTGGAATTAGTGAACTTGTAGTGCCAAGAGGATTTAGATTCACATTACCATCAGATGTCATTTTTCCTTCCTTCTCAGATGGAAAAATACCCACCTTTCCTTGAACTTGTAGCTGGTTAGGTTTCCCCGTAGATATACAAAATAAGGATTTACTCTCTTGAGGTTCTGGTCTCTAATATCCCATGCCTTGCAAATCTGTTCTATATGCACAATTACACTGATTGGCATTTCTTAAAATATGATATGAAAATCCAAGTTAGCGCTCATGATATGGGCACTACTCATGTGGACATGTATAGACCTTTTGATCTTCCAATGGAGATTCCTGTGGTAACTTTATTTTTATGATAAAATATACATTATCTCCTACCTGAAGAGCTGAAACTCCCTCATTTGAAATACCGACATTGAAATGGTCAAAGTCCTTCCGTTTGCATTCCTGTACCGCGGAACTTAAGAGATCCAAGTCTCGTGGTTTGCAATCTTGCACATCACTATTTGTATAAATAGATTTCAGATCATCTTCAAAGCCTTCAACATCATACTCGCTGCTGTTGCTTGATTTCAGAGGCCCAACATGTGTATTCACCACAGCACTGGTCGGTGGACAAGAATTAGGGTTTTTCTAGCAAGCCAATGCTTCCTCTTGGTTAACAACTACTAGCCAAGTTGCACTTTCTTTAGCTGTCATCTTATCCTGCAAGCACTTTCACTACCTAACAAGTTTGCAAATTTTGGATATATCAGGTGACATGTGATAATAGCAATAAGAAGACCCACCTTCCAAGCCTTTTTCAGATCATGATGATTTTTATAAGGCAGAGGCCCTTATCCTTTTTGAAAGCCTAATTGTGGCCACCAATCCTCATTAGTAGTAGGCCACCAAGGAGGAGAAATACCCTTTTCTAAAGGATACCTCTGCTGAGGCGGATCATAGTGTTGCATAAGGGTAGAAAGAAGCAAACCCAAAGTGGTGCCCTGAAGTTCCTGAAGAGTATGAGGAGTAGGAGCCATAACCATGTTACTCTCCTTTTCTCCACATGTTGCATGTTCTGTTTGATATTTGGTGATTTCAGCAAGGCCATTTCTGTCAAATATGACCTTCTCCTTCCACCATGCTCTAAGATTGTCAGAGGCTCCACTTATAGGCTTCTGTTTTTTAGGAATGATGCCATACACAAAATCTTTTTCTTTGAAAAATTCCATCATTTTCAACATGTACTTCAATATACCATCCTCTCCCTGACAAATATTTTTCCTTTGGGCTTTTTCTTGTGACTGTCTCTGTTTTGTTGTGTCGCTATGACATTTTCCCTTCCATTTCTCCTTAATGCGCCTAAGCCGGATGCAATCCTTCCACATCTGATTCTCAAGATCATCCACATAAATGTCATTTCATCCTCACTAAGTCCATTATCATTCATAACCTCACCCTCATTTTCACACATTGAATCTCCTTCAAGGGGAACAAAAAGAATATCCAATTTCCTGGATAACCCATCCAATTTGGTTGTGCCAAATTTTTACAACTGATTGGAGGAAAACCAAGGAAAAACCAAAGTGTGAAAATCTCCTTCCAGTATTTATCCTACTAATATTTATCTTCTAGCAGAGACAGTCCCTATTCCATCACAATTAGTTATGAAATAAACATTATCCTCTACCTTAGTTTCATACAGGGAAGGCTGCAGAAATTAACACCGCCTTCGTAAATGGAGACATCCAACTAAAAAGAAAGAGAACTTTTCCATATTCAAGGCAGTGTGTATAAAACACAAAATTTATGTACTTCTGCATCTATTGGATAGGAGAAGAATTTCTCAAAAACTACAAGGTTTTTTCCACATACAATTGTGGAATGGTCTAGCATCCAAATCTAGCACTCTTAATTCACAAACATAAAAAAAATTTCGAAATCACTACAATAATCCAGCGTATTCTCTAAAAAAATTTAGACAATATATTAAAATAATTAACAGAAAAAAATAACCCACTGAAATTGTTTTTAATGTTACTTTTGTAGGGATTCAGTACAACTGAAGAAATCAATGATTAGTATGAGACAAAAATTGAGTAGTCTGGAATGATTGTGCTAGAAACAAAGACTTGCCACAGGAAAATTTTCAGGAATCACTGACATAGAGAACCAATAGTACATAATAGAAATATAAATATCTCATAATAAATTCCCAAATATTTTCTCACATCGATGAATGCAAACCCGTAAATACAATGTAAGTAATCTCCTCCCTCATGCATGTATTAATTTATGTTGTTCTGCATGCTCATGCTGACATCCTGAATTTTAATATGTTGCAAAATAGAAACAAAATTCTATAGGTCACAAACATAAGTGAACTTGAAAATTGTTAAATATATTTATTCTAAAACCATTTTGTGAAATTAGTGATTCCAGTAAGCACCAAAATTGATCAAAACATTGCTTAAATCATAACTAAAGTTTGGAAAAGGAAAATGAAAGCAAGACATCAATGTTAAATATAAATCAATCTTGTTTAGGGATGTAATAAGAACTTAAAAGTGATCATTGACCATTGAAATTTTTTGTTTCATTATCATTAATATTCATGATCCAGGGAGCCTAAAAAACCATGTTATAGAATGGTGGATGTAAGTTGAAACTTCAGGTAGGTTCATCCAAATTATATGATACTTATTTGGTATTTAAGTCATCTTATCAAGCCTAAACTCAAAGTTTGGTGCTTGTCATAATCTTCATTCACTCTTTTTCTAGATCTCATGCAATTACTAATTCAAAGATCCATATTATATCCTTGGAGGCAATTCATTTCACAAAATCGCAAAGCTAATGAATGAATTGATGAACTTGGAACCATTAGATGTTGCACCCAAGGAGCATGTTCAGCTTAATCTAAAACCCATGGAAGGAAGAGAAAAGCCTTATTTTTCTAGTAGACCTACTCATATTCATTTAATTAGCATGAATTTACAACCAAAAATATTCCAGGCATTCCTTGTGTCGACTATCACTGCATTATCCCATGAAACTCTAGTAATACAAATTATTTTCTTATAGGCCTTGTAGCACACAACCTGCCAATATGCGTAGGCTAGCAAGCCCTTCTCTTCACCCACAAATGTTGTATATTTTCCTTGTTTCTTGTATATTCAAGGAAATGAGCTTTCAAAAGTCAAGTTTGCAATTGTGAGCAACCTCCAGGGATTATTTTTTGTGAATTCTATCTACGATATTCATTTCTCTTGAAGCTTTGCACCATAGTCTACACATAAAACATTGATTCCTGACTTTGTAAAACTTTGCAATGCACAACCCTATGCAAGACATTTATTTAAACATTGTGAATATCTGATGCACAAGATGAAGTTTTCCTGCAGGAGTAGAGATAAACTCTGATGAAGTTCAAGAAGATGATGCACAAAATCTAGTGGAATGCAAGGTATTATATTTTATCTTTTACCCCATCCACCCTCAACTGTCTATACTTACTTTTGTTTCTAGGATGTTGGCATCCATTACTCTGTGCAAAAATCTCTTTAAAAAGATGGAGAAAATCATTTCCAACAGCAAGTCCAAGCTCTATGTGCATACTCTAAATCACACAAAATCCTTCCAAGAGAAGGGATGAATAATTTTTTTTTTGTTATATTACCATTCATGTTTTCCATTTATTTTAATTTCGCAAGGTTTGGCGGCTGGATTCTTATTACATGTTCAACTCTGTCAGTACTATCAAACATAAAAGTTAATTTTGGAATTTGGTATGCCCATCACCTCCCATGCATGTGGATCATTGCCCCACTCTTGTTGAAGTTTCATTGAATGGTGCTTGTCATGATGGTGTTATGTAGTAAATTGATGCTTGCCAACATATGCTTCAGTTATTGATATTATTTAGCATACATTAGCCAGCTTAGATATATTTATACTATATAAAAAAACATATTAACACAAATTAATATCATCCTAATACTTGCAATGGGATGTGGTTTAGTGTGATGGATGGAAGGGCAACATGAAAACAACCCAGGTTCAAACCTAAACAAGTGTACAACCCTTATGTGCATGTGTGATGGAAGTTGTTTGACCTCCCAGAGTTGGCTTCGCTTCATCAAAAAAGGGCCTTAACAGAAGTTATACTTGTGTTAAGTAGATATTAATGGGATACTTTATCTCTATTATTATATAGCTTAGATGTATAATTTAAAAATATATAAATACATATATTCCATCTAATAAAAGACTATATTATTCCGATTTTATATATTAGTTGACATACACAGTGCACACACACACACACACAATTTTATATGTTAGTTGATATATATATATACTAATATATAAAATGGGAATAATATAGTCTTTTATTAGATGGAATATATGCATTTATATATTTTTAAATTATACATCTAAGCTATATAATAATAGAGATAAAGTATCCCATTAATATCCACTTAACACAAGTATATATATATATATATATATATATATATATATATGTATGTATATATATATACACACACACACACACACATATATATACACACACACACACACACACACATATATATATGTATATATATATATATATATGTGTGTGTGTGTCTATATATATATATATATATACACACACACACACATATGTGTGTGTGTGTGTGTGTGTGTGTGTGTGTAGTTCAGTTTCACATAAGTCAGCCATAGAGGTCAATTAAATTCTTAGATTAAAAAGTTTTTTATATGCACTCAATAACTCATTTTTTTTATTTTGAGACATGGATTAACATTATCTTGTGCTTGTTTTCACCAATATTGTAGATGCTTTATGGGGAGCGGGGGCTCTTCCTTGAAATAACTGACATCATTCGAGGCTTGGGGCTTATGATTTTAAAGGAAGTCATGGAAGCTCGCAGTGACAAGATTTGGGCTCGCTTTGTTGTCAAGGTAATGCCATGGTCGTAAATAAGATAATTAATTCTCAGACCTTTGATTCCATGTAAAGCTGCCTCTTTTATTTATGTTTAGTTGCTTGAGTAGACCATAGACTTCAAGAATTGGCATTTGGATTTATAATGAGCACATGGTATAAAATTTATTTTAAGCCTGCATGTGATTCTAGAGTTGGAGAAAAGTGCCAAACCAAAAAAATTGCTATGACTGATGCTTAAAAACTAACAATTGGAGATTTTCATTGGGAATTTTATTGTGTACGGTTGAATACCATGGAATACTCTATCTATCAACCTTTATATTTTACCATATGTGCTCATGTATCTTCTGGCATATAAAATTCTAAAGGCACCCTAGCCTGATTTGTCATGTTGTGTAATTTGGTAGTTTCACGGTATTTTTGCATAGTAGTGGCTTCTTGGATTGGAATTGAAACTCTAATGATGTAAAAATATCAATCATTTTCTAATAACCTCACAAAAATTTGAAAATTGTAATTTTGATCTTTACGGAGCCCTGGACATGCATGTTACTAAGGACAAATTGCACTTAGCAGAAGACAGTCAAATCATTTTGGTAGACTTAGTACCCTCACTTGAAGGTGTAAATTAGAATTATGTAAGTGTAGGAAGATGCACAAGGAGAAATATAGCACTATCTTTTATGGCTTCTCCTTAGGTACATCTGTAGGAGGCTCTGTGAAATTAGGTCAGGTTGTAACACAAATTTTAACATGAGAAATGCAAATTTTCCACTTGGCATGCAATTTTGACACTTTGGGGTGCATTATAAGTATGGAATATGATGTTTCATGGCATATAGGATAACCCATTTTCCTTATCATCCATCAGGTTTGTAATTTATGTACATGGCGTGCATTTTTTCATGCAAGTGGACATTTTGGCACCATGAAAATAATAGGTAGAAAACAAAGTTGGTCTTACAGAAAGCATATTTTGGCCCATGAGAGAATAAATGAAGGTAGGAGATGGTGTTGATGAGCAATATCAACAAGTGTCCCCTCAAACATGGCATGACAAAAAATTATCATAGAGGCTAACTTGGAAAATTTCCCATTCCAAAGACCTGCAAGCATGATATTGGTGATCAAGTTTGACTTTGCCAAACTCAAAGATGACATATTGCATGGTAGGATACTTAACGGTTGGGAACTTGTCTTTTAATGATTAATGAACATGAGGATTATTGCCACCTTTGACATTGTAAAAGAGATTAATGTTGAGGATTGCAGATTACTTCCTTGATTACCAATGGATGAGAGGACATTGCCTTAAATAATATGGCCACGACTTTACATTCCAAAGGCTCATTCGTCATAAGGAAATCGCCTTAAATAACATGGCTACAAATAATTTGATCCAAGATAAACTCAAATAATATGATACAGTCCATAAGGGTGAGGATCAATGGAAATTAAGGAGCAAAACTATCCTTATATAGAAAAAAATAAAGGTGTGCACCCATGTATATGGTTAATTTCTCCATTTTTCTATGTTATTACTTTTTTTTGGGAAAATTTTAATGAATTTCCAACAATAGACAAACAAAAATATGGATGCAATGATGAAACTCATATTTCAAAATAAATCCTTAAACTTTCTTTCTCCAGTAGATCGTCAACTGGGCTCACATGTGAATTTCCAATTAATCCATCCATGCCTTTACAATGTAGAGAGCTTCTATATGCTACCTTTTGTCATCCTCCTAGCCAAAATTTTCCCATGAAATGTGCTCATTTGACCAAATTCTAGGGTTTGTTGTGCCACGTGTATGTCTTCTCATTGGAATGCCTTACAAGGCAGTTTCTTCACATTGACTCCCATTAGAATGACATTATTTGACAAATCAATGGGGAGCTCTTTAAGATGTGGACTCTCTTGATTAGAGTAGAAAAGGAAGGATTTTACACTTGCCTAGGTATAAACATGGTATGATGTACATTCTATTCCAGTGCTTTATTTGGTACACCATTCTATGCATGGATTGCATGATTTTAGGCCTAACAAATATACTTTACAATATATGCCAAATTTGAACCTTCTTCGTATGTTATTATCCCTCTCTTATTCATTTATTCATTGACATATTCATCCCCTTTTATTCTTGTTAGTAAATAAGCCTCTGTTAACAAAGTGGGCCTACCTTTGGCCTAAATGCCATGACCAAGGTGTATCTATTTCATTAAAATTATGCAGGACATTGCATAGGACCAACTACCTAGTCTTAGTTGTCGATGAGATATCATATGATAACACAAATTTACAACATTAAGTCATGACATCATGTTCTTGAGGGGAGATTACACTTAAGTCTCCATAATGATAGCACATTTGATCTACCACTTGATCACAACACGCTTGAAAAACATATTTTGGTAGGCCTTAAGGAGAGCACAGGGTAGCCCTGGGTCCATAACATGTAAACAAGTGTAAGCACTTGTGTACAATAATTTTTCTATGGCATGCCTGGTGGTGCTATCTATAGATATATTTCTATGGAGTTCAAGAATTTTTTTGTGAAATTATACACTTTGTATAGATTGGGGTGGGATAATAAGAAACTTTTAATAATATCCAAAGGTGATAAAAAACAAGTACATTCTATTGACAAGTAATCTAAAGATGAGTGCTTGTTAGAAATGAATACTGGTAAATTGCACTCTTAGAAATTAGAATAAACAATATACTTTCTATCACAGGAAAGTTGAACCAAGCAAGTTTATTTTAGAAATTAGACCTTTGCCATCTGTTCTAGTATTTTCATGAGATAATGATTAGTTGGGATGTGGCAAGGTTGTTGTTATAGCCTACATACGCTAATCTATGCACATTATGGACTTCAAATTTCAATATATTGTGGCCAACCTTAACACGGGTTCACACCCTATTTGGCTATAAATATCACTCCAAATTTTATTTCTCATCTTATGTTATTATCTAATTTCCTTAGTGCTGTAAAGCTACTTCATCGAAGTCAATAGATGTTAGGAGCTTCATTATTTAGATCATGTACATTTCAGCAATTTATCGTTTCAGGTTGACATTAATTGTGTTCCTTCCAATCCTAGATTACCATTATCATCATGATGGAGTTTGTTACTGTTCTTTTTTTGAGTGAACTTGAAGGAAACACTACATAAAAGGTCCCCAATGCAAGGATTTCAAGAATACATAACTTCTACAGAGCAACGACTGAAATAACTAACATCTATAGTTTTAGAGTGGTGATCTTGGAGCTGGTGATAGGAAGACAATCAATATATCGAGAAATTGGAAAGGATGAAGATCTTGTGAAGTGGGTGTGTAATAAAATAGATAAAAATAATGGATTTATTGAAGTGTTGTATCTTGATTTTGTGGATTGCTTCAAGGAGGAAATGACCACGGTTTTGGAAGTAGGACCCCTTTGCATAAGCACCTTACCCGTCAACTAGCAAACTATGAAGAGAGTCGTACATTTGCTGCAGGAAGCCAACACTGAGCACAAGGCCAAGGCAACTACCAAGGATGAAAAATAGTCTCTTCACTAGTAGGTGGAACCCACAATTTGCATTCTATAAGCATGATGGTAATTGTATTTGGCCTGGAATTGTCTTCTTTACATGGCCTCCATATTTACTTCCACTTTGTGGCTTCTAAATTTGTTTAGGTTTGTTTATGTATAACCTTTGAATCTAACCTAATACTAATACCCAAAATATAAGCTTTCCTCTGTAACTCTTTGAGCATCACCCCCATGACAATATAGTGGTTAGAGGGTGCATCTATCTACCCAGTCATGGGGAATTGTGTCGTGTTTTTGATAAATATACCCTCCAAGTTAATAATTGTGGTGGGATGGCTAAGACACCGAATTTCTTCCTATTAAACAACATGAGGAAAGAACAAAATGATACCATTTTCATCATCATCTATGTTAGCGTTTTATTATTGATCTCCTCTTGATCTACTCTCCTTGGGCACAAGCATTTAATTATAAACGAGAACACTGAAGTTTTCAATGTAATATAGGTGGAAATCAAGATGATTTTAGCGGTTGCTGCCTAAGATTCTCATTATCCTGTTGTCATAAATGGCTATTTCGTAGAAGTTTAATTATGGCCTCTAGCCATTTTAAAATTGTATTGTAACATGAAAATGTTTATTTCTAAAATTTACGTGTTTTTAAACACTCATTGGATTACATCCCAATCAATATGTATTTAACCATTCTCTGTATTAAATCATGACACGACAGGATAGAAAAATTGTAACATGAAAATCATGTTCCTTCCTAAAATTATAAACCTATTTAATCAATAGTAGTTTGGGTAAATATTAAGTATTCGATCATGAATAGTTTTGGTAAATATTAGGTATCATAGAGGAAATTAATCAATTGAGTTATTGTATTTTTATTATGTATATTTAATATCATATTTATTCTTAGTCTTTTTATTATGTATATTGAACATATTATTTCTAGAAACTTTTGATCTTCCTATATTTTATATTCCTTTGGTGCTTCTTTGCACCTTTAGGGACAATTGCTACTTTAAAGTCTAATTCTTTAAAGGCTGCGAGCTCAATGGAAGAGCACCTTCTTTACAAGAAGGAGGTTGGTGGTTCGATTCCATCGTGCCCTGATATTCATAGGAAATGGAGGTGATCCATTTTTGGTGACGGATGCTCTTTTGACCATCACCAATGAGTTTATGGTGACATTTTTCGACTCTCACCAAAATATGAAATGGTGATGGTAAACGAACGCCACCATATATATGCATCATTAGTGACAACCATGAAAGATCTGTCACCATAAACCATTGTTTTTTATATGAAATGGTGAGGATCATTGTTTGTCATTATAGTCATTATTCGTGACAGGCCTTGATCTCACCAATGAGCTTATCATGACATTTTTTGACCCTCAAAAAATATGAAATGGTGTCGATCAATGAACATCACCATATATATGCACCAATAGTGATGACCATGAAAGGTCCATCACAAAAAAACCATCGTTGTTCATATGAAATGGTGACGGTCACTATCCATCATTATAATCAATATTCGTGATGAACCTTGAATGTCACCACAACACATACTTTCAGCAACGCCACCTTTGGTGACGTTCAATTTTTTGGTGATGGAGGCTATTTTATATCACCATTGCTCATATAAAATGGTTACGGTCACTATCCATCATTATAAATAATTATTGCTGACGAACCTTGAATGTCACCACAACACCTATACTTTCAGCGACGCCACCTTTGGTGATGTTCAGTTTTTGGTGACGAAGGCTCTTTTGACCCTCACCAATGAGCTTATAGTGACATTTTTTTCCCCTCACCAATGTCCTTTTTTCTTGTAGTGTGAGAAATCGGCACATTCTAGTTATCAATTCGTTCATCACTTATGGAAATAAAATTCCTCGTACTCTATATTTTGAGATTTTAAAAGAAGTTTATCGACCCAATATTGACCAAGAAAGAGAGAAAATGGTATTTTATTTTGAAATCCTGACATCTATTTGTTTGAGATGAAATTGGTTGGATCTATTTTTATCTATGGGAGAAAAATTTGAGAAGGGTAGTAGGTGTCAACATTTAAGAGGATAAAATAAAAACACAATAAATTTTTTTGAGGATGCATAGTTCTTTTCACATTAAGATATCAATTTTCCACACCACACAAAAAACTAGTAAATTCAAAAGAATATAAAACTACTCTTTTGAATCATTCTAACACCATGTTTGATAAGTTATAGATCATTATGGGAAACTACTATTTATGCGTTGGATGCACTACACTACCAAAATGATTGAATAAGTAAACTACCGAGGATCTCAAAGATATAGTCAACACTTACATTCAACACTGCCCCTTAATTTTGACTTCATCTCCATTGCAATTTCCAGTACATACAATTCCTTTGAGTTTTATATTTTAAATTCAAAAATTGCATTTCATAATTTGTTTGTAAATATGTCTTCCAAATCATTTCTGGAATTACAAAATTGAATATTGACATTACCTTTGTTGACTAGATCTCGAATGAAATGAAAATGGGTGTCAATGAGTTCACTTTTGTAGTGAAATGTATGATTTCTCAAAAGTGCAATAGTTGAATTATTATAAAAAAATATAGGAGTTGTATCCTTCTTCTCTTTATGTTGAATATCACCTCCCAGGGGCTTCACTTAGGGAACAATACAATAACATGTGTGTTCATATTGGGGGATATATATCAAGAAAAAAATGACAAAATATATTCAGGATTTTATATGGGTTAAAGGGTTTTTACATTAACAAGTATAAAAATTGAAGCTCAAACTTAATGAAAAAATATAAAGGGATATAAAAAATGTTAATAAAAAAATTGATACCTATAATATCTAGTGAAAGTAGGCTTTTTTTTAATTGGGGAGGTGTATTGAGTTCATATTTGTATGGGGCTAAATAATGTAATTTTTAGAGGTTTTTTCCAATATGTACTCAACTTAAGGGTATTGTTTAGTATGCCATGAACGCACACATTATGTCAGAGGTTCATTGAGTGAATCCCCCTGTGGATAGCCTATCAATCTTCTTAACCAAACCGCTTGGCATGCTTCTCTTGTTGTTGTGACATACTCTACTTCTACTCATGAAATGGAGGCAATATATTGTTGGGTGCAGGAATTACACTTAAGATAACTCCTCAACACTTAATTTCCAACCGGGGGATTCATAAACTTAGAGACAAAGCACAGGAAATGCCAGAAATGGTATGAATCTTTCTGATATAAATCCCTACTTTCTTTGAAGGAAATACTGCAGAATCAAATCAATACGAGAAAAAGATAACTCGAGTAATCAAAAAATAATCTAAGACTGAAACAAGAAAGAATTCATTTGCGAAAAGGAGATAAAAAATAAAAAGGAAATCACTCTAGCTAATTATGCTTAACTACTAAGAGTGTGTTTTTCTTCAGCAGAGGCATTTTAGCAGTCTCGTTAGATGGGCCCTTGAATTTGCTTCCTTAGATATTTCCTTCTTGCATTAATCTGTTCTGCACTAGTGTAGGATCAGAGTTTTATGTAGAAGGTATAAACTGTGTCTTTACTGAAGGTTTTTCTACTTCATGCAAGGGCTCGAACTGTTCAAGGTTCAAAGCACTCAGATCCTGTGACAAGAAGCTAGTTCTTGCACCAAATCAGAGCTTCCTGCACTTAGCTTTTAATTCTTGAAATGATTGTTTAATTGTCCCAAGTGCTACTTTGCTGTAAAACCAGATTGCATATATGAAAAATAAATTCTTCTAAATTTAATGAAGTGTAGAAATAAAGAAACATAAATATCTATCCTGTCATAATCATTAAATGAAAGAAATTTGCGGAAAGTAAATGAAGACTTTCTGTAACACACCAACGTGCTTGGACCAGGCGGGGAAAGCCAATAAGCCTAAACTGCAGAAAAGAAATGTCACACCAACGTGCATTGGTGCAGGATTATTTCTCCTGCTTGGACCAGGCGGAGAAAGCCAATCCAAAATCAGGTGCAGGAAAGTAAATTGCAGGAAAATAAATTCTATTTGCTTCACGCAACAGATTCGTTTTCACACAGACAAGAATTTATGCGCTAAAAGCTAAATCACACTCTGACAATAAAACATAAATTACAAGAAGAAGAGAATGGGGTAAACATGTTAGGTTGGCTGGGCCCTAGCCAACCAGTGCATTTCCCTCTGAAGAGAAAACGCTACTCACCACTTAATTTAATTAATCAACCAAACCATAAAAACACAATTCATGAAACCGAGGCGAAATTCCTTTTTATCAGATCATTGAGGAAAATACATGCATGAATACGCGTTCAGCCCAGATTCGGGTGATAACAAAATAACCTGCTATCGTCTCTATGTTCTTCTCTAGTCTTGAATACTTTCGCTTCCTAAGTCCTATTTACAAATTACATTATATAGATCTATTGGCCAAAGGATGAAACAGATTGTTCAAATGCTTTATAACAAAATGCAGAATTTAGATTGTTTGGTCTTCAAAATAAGATGGTTTTGCAAAACTGGCCATAACCAATCTTCAGCTTCCACCCTTCGTGGATCTAATCTTTGGATGCCTTTCGATTACGTTTTGTTGTGGAGGAAACTTCCTGAGTCAAGGCGGTGATCGAGAGGGTTCGGATCTACCGTGAAGAGATATTGTGATGGCAATGGTACACGATCTGATCCTGCACTAGGATTAGCAATCATGATAAGGATTCTAACCACCAAACAACATTGGAGATATCGATAAGTTAAAAATAACAATTTAAAAGTAAGAAATCATGTAAAAAATATTTAATAAATGCTAAATTGAATTAAAATATGAAGAATAAAGGTTTGTACAAAATATGTCACCGTGTTTGGACTAGTGCAGGATGAGGGTGCATAAAAAGGGTAAAACAGAGGTAAATTATTATGGTTTAGGAAGGGAAAAAATGGAAAAAAGAGAGCAATTTTAGGGGGCTAACATCCTCCCATCCCTAAGCTGTTGTGTGTCCTCAAACAACTCTTTACCTCTGCAAAAAACTTCAAAATTTGAGAATTCCAGCTCAATCCTACTCCATTATAGTGACTCCAGCCTGCAATGTTTCAGACTTCTTTTTCATGATACTCTTCAGCTTCCTTGTTGCCTTTCTGAGTCATTTGAAACAATGCAAAGCTCGGTATTTCCAGATTCTGACTTAGTTTCTATTTTTCTAGATTTCTGCGTTTAATTCTTCTTTGTTATGTTCCTTTTCTTCCTGTGCTTTAGCTACGAGATACTCCAAGTTCTGCACTTGAAGTTTTAGCTTGACAATCTGAGCAGCAGGAGCTACCGAGTCTCCTTCCTCTTCTGTCGCGACAAGAACTTCAGGGACTTCAGTATCCCTTGTGTTTTCGATGAGAAATTCTTCCTTTTCCTCTTCTTCCTCAGGTTCTTCCTCTTCCTCAGGTTCGTCTTCTTCCTCGGGTTCTTCTTCTTCCTGTTCTTCTTCTTCCTCAGGTTCCTCTTCTTCTACCTGTTATTCTTCTTCCAATTATTTCTCTTCTATCTCTTCTGGTTCTTCTTCGTCTTCTTGCACTAGTGTAGGAGGAGACTCAACATCCTGTGGAGACTGTGGTTCTACACCCGCACCAGGTTCATCATCATTTTTCCGGCTCTGTTTAAGGAAATAAGCCAACAGTATATCGTCTTCGACCTCTATAGATTCTACTGCATCCACAAGGACTGACAGCAAATCGTCCTCCTCAAGGGTATATTCATGTACTGGTGGAGATTCTTCAATAGGTATACTGGCTGTCTTTTTATTTGGAGATGGAACTTTTTTTTCTATTGGTTTTCCAGTTTGTTTCCTTTTTGCACTAGTGCAAGAAGGACTTTTCTTCACACTCTTACTTGGTCCTTTTCTTGTACTGGTGGGGTCCTCCGTTTCCTTTAGCTATTCCAACAACGTCTTGGAGGTCATGCTTTTATTCTTCAACTGTTTCAGGACCAAGATCTTGATCAGGCCGTGATGATACAATTTCTTTTCGGCCTGGTCTACCTGCGCGCCCTATACACCCTTGGCCATCTTCTCCAAGATTTTGAGCAAGAAATGGGGGAAATAAATCCGCCATCGAATGTGACAGTCGGCTTCAAAGTGTTGGAGCATCATGAAATGATATACAAAGGTGAGGGAGTACCTCCCTTCGCAAGTCACGAACTTCTGGAGGATAAAGAGGAGGTCCTGCCACTGTCCCATTAGGGCACTGCGCGGAAATCCCTTCTTCCAATTTACCTTCATATATTTATCAACAACGAAGCACTGCCAATGCTTTCCTTCCAACTTTTGATTCTTAAACCATTGCTCTATAGTGCTGCTAAAACCCGTTGCTACTGTTATCAGTTTCTCTGTGACTTTAAATTTAAGGGGCCCAATTTTCACTCGGTCATTTCTAAAGCTTTTTGAAAACTGTAGGGCCACCTCCCTGTTGTACCTGTTAAATTTCTGCAGGAACGGATGAAAGCCTGAGTCTCGCAATAGTGCAAGACTATTGTGAAACTCGGCGGTCTAATCTACCTCGCTAAGGGACAATGATTCACAACGAATAGGTGGCATTGCTGCTAATAGTTATGAACAGTCCAATGAAAGCTGCATGGAACACTAGAAAATTGATCTTTTTATAAATAGGGATCCAACCATCTCCTGTCCCTTCTGTCTCATCACTAATTCCCTCCACCGAAATAGTCGTAGATGCGCGGCATCTTTGAATCGTGCTAGATTGGTACTGGCGGCGATTTTAATGGCTAGGTGAGGGAATGATATGAGTGAAAGGAAATTAAGGTTATGGTGTAATGAGGAGTAATTATGTCTAAGCAATGGTTAAATATTTTCACATTCCTTCATAATTCAAAAAATATCTTTAGCATTCATTATAAATAATTATGACTCTTAACTTTTTCAAAAACTTTGTACTTTGAAAATATTTCTCCTAGTTGATATGATAGCATAAGTACTTCTCACTAAATGAAATAATTTCTCATAACTTCTATGATGACCACTTTCCTATGGCGTACACTTCTGAAAGGAAGAAATATTATGCTTCGGATGAGGTGCATGCTTGCACTATTATGCTTACACTGCTTGACTAAGCTGTTCTGCTCGTATCTGTTTACATCATTATATAGGACAACATGCTTGCACTAGTGCAAGCATAATATCTAAAAAAACAGAGAATTTAAATAAAATATAGGCTAAACTTCTGACAGTTTCCTCAATTCTGGAATTTTTCTTTGCCCTTTCTTGATGCTTCAGAGCATATCCTTTTGCTTTGTGTATAGTATTCTGCAATAAATTCACGAGGGAAAAAATAAGTGGGAAAGGGGAATTTTTAGAATGGGAAGGAATTTCATTACAGGGATTCCAGGAATAGTACCATAGGGGGAATAAACATAAGTGGGATAGGGAAAAAAATTCAGTGGTAAGTGGGATTTTGACGAAGCGGATAGGGTAAATTTAGAATAATATGGGAAGGAAAATTATACTGGGATTTCAAGAAGAAAACTAAGGGATCATTATGAAATGGGATATGAGGAAAGGAAAAAAAAATTCTGGAAGGTTTGCCTGCACTGGTGCAAGAAAATAACTGCAGCGAGAATTAAGCGTTACTTGAAATAAAAAATATCCATGCTAATTACCCCAATTGTATAAAGTTTGGCTCTGTTGAACCTACTTTTACTTCGGTGGTTACTAGCATATTTAAAGATCAAGAAACATTCTCTTTTTATTAGAAATTTTTTATCTTCCCACTAGCAAGTCGGTTTTCAAGTTGAACCTTCTGCAATCATGTCAGCGAACTCATTTTCATAATTATAGGAAATTATTTTTTCTTTACTTTTTTTTTTAATTAAATTTATTTTCTTTTGAGAAGAAGAATATTTCATGTTTTCAAAAGCTTGGTTTTACTGTTTACCACTACCATCCCAAATTGCTATTGGACTTGATGTGTAAAATCTTTCTTGGCAAGTGGCTGAAAATACTTCTTTAATCTATACCCATTTACCAAGAATATTGAATCTTGCACATAAATAGTTTTGAATTATACTGCTCCATTCTCAAATACTTGGATCACTTCATAAGGTCCCATCCAATGTGTATGGAAATTCCATTTAAAAATTTAAATCTAGAATCATAGAGGAGTACCCAATCCCCTGGTTGGAACTGCTTTTTCTAAATAATCTTGTCAAGCCACTTTTTCCATTGCTGCTGAATTAGGATGTTCTGCTGAAGAGAATCTCTACGAAATTAATATAACTCATTTAATTGGAGAAGATGATGTTGTTGTGCCTTGGAGAGATCTAGTCCTAACTGAACTACAGTTCTGAAGGTTTTGATTTGGAACTCAATTGGTAACAGAACCTGTTTGCCATATACCAGCTCATATGATGTATGTCCTGTGCTATTTCTCCAAGTGGTTCTATATGCCCACAAAGCTTCTGGTAATATTCCAGCCCAGTCTTTTTGATGCATATTCATTGTCTTTGTAAGAATTTACTCGATCACTTTGTTTGTGGATTCCACCTGGCCATATTCCTGCGGGTGATACGGTGTGGATTTCCTATGTCGGATCTTGTATTGCTCCATCACACCCTGTACCATATTAGAAATAAACTACGGACCATTGTCAAAAACAAATTCTCTAGGCACACCAAATCTAGTAAATATTTCAGAAAAAAAAAAAGAAAATCAACAACTTTTTTTTCTGTAGCAAAAGAAAAAACTTTAGCTTCTACCCATTTTGTAATGAAATTTATACAAAACAGAATATGCTTTTTACTTAAATATGTTGGATTTATTGGCCCTATAAAATCAATAGCCCATTTTTTGAATGGCTCAATCATAACTTGAGGGCATAAAGGCATTTCATTGGTTTGATTAGGCTGGCCCATTCATTGACATCTATCACATCGCCTGACATACTGTTTGGCATCCATAAACAAGGAAGGCCAAAATTAACCAGCACGTAATACTTTATATGCAGTCTGCTTATCAACGAAGTGACCTCCACAAGGTTCATCATGAGCATATTTCAATATGTCAAACACTTCCTCCTCTCTTACACATCTACGAATAATCATATCTGGACCAATGTAAAAGAGGTCTCCTTGAATCCAGGAATATGTAGCACTTTTCTGAATAATATTCTGCTTTTCACGAGCAGACAAGTGGGGTGGTGTCTTCCCAGTAACCAAGTAATTAGAAATTTCAACAAACCACGAATAATCTGTAGACATAGCTAAAAGATGCTCATTTGGAAAATCATCACTAATAGGAGTTACTTCACCAGGATTATCTAATCTAGAAAGAAAATCTGCTACAATATTATATTTCCCTGGTCTATCAACAATAGTAACCACCTAGTCACTCTACCGCTTTTCAATGGTTTTCTCATCAAATATTTAATCGTGGAATAATCAGTATGTACAAATACTTCATATCCTGTAATATAGTGTATGAACTTTTAATTGCAAAAATCACAGCTAAAAACTCCTTCTCTGTAACTGTATAGTTTAATTCAGCGGAAGACAAATTTTTACTAATATAATAAATAACATAGGATTGCTTATTTTCCTCTTTTCCTAAAGCTGCGCCAATGGCCAAATCTGAAGCATCAGAGGAAATATGAAAAGTCAAGGACCAGTTTGGACCTTACAAAACTAGTCCCTGTACCAAATTTTCCTTCAATGTTTCAAAAGACTGTTGGCAAGTCGTGGACCAAGAAAATTCACTATCCTTAGCTAGAATTCAGAAAAGAGGAGCAGCTATTTTTGAAAAAAATTCAATGAATCTTCTATAGTAACCAGCATGTCCTAAAAAACCTCTTACTTCCCTTTGAGTTTTGGGTGCAGGAAGATTTAGAATGATTTCAATATTTGTTGGATCGACCTGGATATATTTGTTAGAAATCAAATGGCCAAGCACCAATCCTGCTTTGCACATTAATCTACATTTCTTATCACTCAAAGCGAGATTGGATTCCTGACAACGAAGAAGTACTTTCTTCAAATTTTTGAGAGCTTCCTGAAAAGAATCACCAAACAAAGAAAAGTCATCCATATAAATTTCTACAAATTCTGGATCAGCAAATATAGCCAGGACTGCCCTTTGAAAGGTATCCAGGGCATTACATAAACCAAAGGGAAGCACTTTGTAAGAAAATGTCCCCCATGGACATGTAAAAGTAGTTTTATCCTGATCTTCAGGTGTCATCTGTATCTGGTTATAGCCACTGAAGCCATCCACAAAGGAGAAATATTTCTTTCCTGCAAGGGTATCAAGCACCTGATCAATAAAAGGGAGAGGGAAGTAGTCTTTAAGAGCGGCTTTATTCAATTCTCAATAATCAATAAAAATACGCCATCTTCCATCTTTCTTAGGTACTAGTACTAGTGGAGAGACCCACTCACTGTCGAAAATAGGATAAATAAAACCAGCATCTAAGTGTTTCTCTACTTCTTCCTTCACAATGTTTCTTAGAGATGGATTCATTTGCCTTTGAGGTTGTCAGACAGGTTGGGTTCCTTCCTGAATATAGATATGATGTGTACAAGTTTCAGGAGGGATACCCTTCATATCTTCATAGCCCCAAGCAAAGGCACTAAGATGGTTTTGCAACAAATTCACAAGCTTCTCTTTCTAAGCTGAGTCCAAATATGAACTAATATGCAAGGATTTACCAGGGCTAATCTCAACAATAGTGGTATCAGGCTCAGGAGTACTTAAGGGAGTGGTCAAATGCAGTGGTACAGAAGAATGAGAATCATGATTTTCTTGAAAATCTAGGCTGAAAATTTGGCTCAAAGGCTCATAATTAGGCATAATGTCTAGATTATTCAGGAAATATTGAATCTCATATTCTTGTTAAGACCCAGTATAATGGTGGATAAGGGAAGTAGACTGAGTTTCCTCATCACTTCTTTGATCCAACCATAAGGTATCTCGAAGGTCCTGAATGGATCTGGCAGGGGGGTATACGATAACTTTCTTCTTAGAATCTCCATGTGAGATATACATATCACCAGAATGACATCCAATATATGCATCATCCATAGCAAGGAATGGTTGACCCAAGATCAAGGGATGTCCTCCTACTGGGTTCTTTGGCTCAAGCACAATGAAATCAGCAGGATATTCCCAAGAATCTAATGAGATGATCACATCGTTCAATACTCCTTCTAGCTTCATTTTAGATCTACCTGCTAATTTGAGCACAGTGGGAGTACGGAGAAGATGAGATAACCGAATTTGATCCATGGTTTTCTTAGTCATGACATTAATGGCTGCCCCCACGTCTATAAGAACATTAGAGACAAGGACATTACCAATTTGAACTGAGACAACAGGGTTTCTGGGATTAGTATATTTTTCCACAGACACACATCCCGTCATCAACTCTACTGCCCTACCAACAAATTGAATGGTTCGAGGTTCAAATCTCTTCCTCCTGGGTTTCTTGAGACAGAGTTCCTTAATGATCTTGGTACAAATGGGGATCTCTTTGATGGCTTGAAGCAAAAGTATCTTAATGAAAATATTCCAAAGCTCAGATGCCAAACTAGTCTCAGAAATAGGCTCACTCCTTTCCATTACTAGCCTCTCTAGGAAGGGAGGCTGGTTGGAAGAAGATGGCAAGGATTTAGAGGGTAAGGGCTGCTTAGTGATAGCTTTCGGAGAATGGTTGAGAGTTTCCTCTTCTCCTTTCTCTTCAACGATCACCATATGTTGCTTCTGATTTTCTGATGTTACAGTCCTTCCCGATCTTAATTGAATATCATGAACCCCAACTGGAATAGACTGGTATTCGAATGGTAAAGGTGGGTTTGTTACATGGATCATTTTCACTTCTTTATTATTATTAGGATTGGGCATAGGTTGAGCAGGCAACTGAGGAGGTCGAAAGGGTGGAGGTAAAGGTAATGGTGGAGTGGACTGACTTGGAAGTTGAGGCATTGAATAAGGTGCATGTGTAGATGGGTATGACTGCATAAGTGGCTAGTAGGAATATGGAGAATGAGTTGGCCCTCTCTAACCTTGTTGCCATGGTTGAGAAGGTTTCCCATGCTGATATTAATTCCCATACTGCCACTGCTGATGAGAGTTAGGATAATAATATGCATGCGAATTATAACCAAAATAGTGTGGAGGAAATTAGGAGCCATAATTGTACCTACCTGAGGCCAATTCCTTCTTGCTCCCATAGCATTCAAGTATTCAGCTTCAGACTGTCCCCCTGTAAATACAACTTTAAGTCCTGGTATAGAGGGACATTTTTTTGTGATATGGTCTTCTGCAAAAATAGCACACTTATTAATTTCTTTCAAATTAAGAGGACACTCTTTAGGGGGATGCTTGTCTCTACATTTAGGATAGAAAATACATAATGACTCTTGTTCCTTCATGAGTTTCTGTTGAAATTTTAAGGAGTCTAACTGTTTGATAACAGTGTTCATTATATCAATTTTCATGTTTTCCATTTTATTTTCTAGTCCAATAATCATAGCATCAGTAGATTCAATTTTTCTATTTCTGTTTCGAGTTCCTCTACCGGATCTATATTGATTTCTTGAAAATTTCCTGCATAATTCACAAATTTGATCAAAAGTTTGCTAAGAAATATCACCTTGTCCTAACAGATTCAAATTATTTCTAGAATTATCAGTAAGTCCTCTTAAGAACAAGGTTCTAATAGTGTTGAGATCAAGCTTAAGTTTTGACCTTTGTAAAATATACAGAAATATTTCCAAATAATCTTCAAGCATTTCATCATCATCTTGTATGATTGTAAAATTTTCATACTGCATGTCTTGAGTTTTGCAATATTCTTGATATGTAGGAAAAAATACTCTCTTCATCTGATCCCAAGAAGTTATGGTGTTTCCTCCTAACCCCATAAACTAGCGAAGAGCTGAGTCCTTGAGGGTAACAGGAAATAATCTTAACTTCTGAGCCTCAGTTGCATAATCATAACTTCTACATAGAATATCAAACTCAAATAGAAAAGAGTCGGGATCCTCATGAACTTTACCATGGAAATGAGGGAGAGATGATGGTGGAATATTCTTCATCTGTGATACATTATCAGGATCCACAATTGGAAACACAAAAGTGGATTGTCCTTCACTTACCTAGTTGTCACCAGCCCCTTCCAAATGATCTTCTTGGTCCACCATTATTCCCTTCTTACTTGTACCGCTCTCCACAGGCTGATCCACACCTGAGCTGTTATTATCAGAATCCAAGTGGATTGTTCCTGCGTGATGGGTTTGAATTGGATTGGGCTTCCTACTTGTAGAAGGAGACCCAATATGAGAAAAATTCTTTTGGCCCTTAGTGGGCTTCGAACCCTTACCTTTCCTGAGCATTGATTTCAAAAAGAAAAATAATAGATAATTTCTAAAAAATGTTGTCAGAAATCAATTAATACCAATAAAATTCCTTCAAAAACTTTTCCAAACAATGCTACAAAAATAAGGAAAAAATTACCTCTATTTGTCTACTCAGAAAATTCTTACCAAATCAAATTGCCTCCCCGGCAACGGCTCCAAAATGTTGGGTGCAGGAATTACACTTAGGCAAACTCCTCAACACTTAATTGTCAACCCGGGGGATTCGTAAACTTAGAGACGAAGCACCGGCAATTCCAGAGATGGTATGAATCTCTCTGATATAAATCCCTACTTTCTTTGAAGGAAATATTGCAAAACCAAATCAAGATGAGAAAAAGATAACTTGAGTCATCAAAATAATCTAAGACTGAAACAAGAAAGAATGCATTTACGAAAAGGAGATCAAAGATAAAAAGGAAATCACTCTAGCTGATTATGCTTAACTACTAAGAGTGTGTTTTTCTTCGGCAGAGGCATTTTAGCAGTCTCGTTAGATGGGCCCTTAAATATGCTTCCTTAGAGATTTCCTTCTTGCATTAATCTATCCTGCACTAGTGTAGAATCAGAGTTTTATGTAGAAGACATAAACTGTGTCTTTACTGAAGGTTTTTCTACTTCATGCAAGGGCTCGAACTGTTCAAGGTTTAGAGCACTCAGATCCTGTGACAAGAAGCTAGTTCTTGCACCAAATCAAAGCTTCTTGCACTTATCTTTTAATTATTGAAATGATTTTTTAATTGTCGTAAGTGCTACTTTGCTGTAAAACGAGATTGCATATATGAAAAGTAAATGTTTCTAAATTTAACGAAGTGCAGAAATAAAGAAACATAAAAATATATCCTGTCATAATCATTCAATGAAAGAAAGTTGTGGAAAGTAAATGAAGACTTGCTGTAACACACCAATTTGCGTTGGTGTAGGTGTATTTCTCCTGCTTAGACCAGGTGGGGAAAGCCAATCAACCAAAATTACAGAAAAGAAATGTCACACCAACATGCACTAGTGCAGGATGATTTCTCCTACTTGGACCAGGCAGAGAAAGCCAATCCGAAATCAAGTGTAGGAAAGTAAATTGCAGCAAAAGAAATTATATTTGCCTTACGCAATGGATCTGTTTTCACACAAACATGAATTTATGCGCTAAAATTTAAATCACACTATGACAATAAAACATAAATTACAAGAAAAAGAGAATGGGGTAAATGTGCTGGGTTGGCTGGGCCCTAGCCAAACAACACGTTTCCCTCTTAAGCGAAAACACTACTCAGCACTTAATTTAATTATTCAACCAAACAATAAAAACACAATTCATGAAACCGAGGTGAAATTCCTTTCTATTAGATCATTGAGGAAAATACATGCGTGAATACACGTTCAACCCATATTTGGGCAATAACAAAATAACCTGCTATCGCCTCTCTGTTCTTCTCTATTCTCTAAAACTTTCGCTCCCTAAGTCCTATTTACAAATTACATTATATAGATCTGTTGGCCTAAGGCCGAAACAGATCATTCAACTGCTTCATAACAAAATGCAGAATTTAGATTGTCCAGTCTTCAAAATAAGACAGTTTTGCAAAACTGGCCGTAACAAATCTTCAGCTTCCACCCTTTGCGGATCTAATCTTTGGTTGCCTTTGGATTACATGCTGTCATGGCGGAAAATGCTTGAGTCAAGGCGGTGATCGAGAGGGTTCAGATCCGCCGTGAAGATCTGCTGTGCTGGCAACGGTACAAGATCCGATCCTGCGCTGGGATCAACAATCACGATAAGCATTCTAACCACCAAACAACATTAGAGATATCGATAAGTTACAAAGAATAATTTAAAAGTAAGAAATCATGTAATAAATATTTAATAAATGCTAAATTGAATTAAAATATGAAGAATAAAGGTTTGTACAAAATATGTCACCGTGCTTGGACTGGTGCAGGATGAGGGTACATAAAAAGGGTAAAACAGAGGTAAATTATTATGGTTTAGGAAGGGAAAATATGGAAAAAAGAGAGCAATTTAGGGGGCTAACTGTCTATATTTGACTTGTATAGTGTATTGTTTGCTTTGATAAGGTTTTATACATGTACTGGGAGCAAAGGCTAATCCATTGGCAAGGATGTTTTGGTTTCTAGGGACAAAGGTGAGCTCATACTCTGCAAATGTTTTCAAAAGGTCAATGGCATCATCTCGATATGCTCTTATTCTTGGATGCTTGGTTGTGTATTCTCCATTTATTTTCCTAATAATCAGCTCTGAATCTCCATGGACAGTTATGCTCTTGCCTCCTAATTTCTTTAGTAAGTGCAGTCCTAAGAGGAGTGCTTCATACTCAGATATGTTTTTAGTGCATTGAAAATTTAGCCTGTATGAATGGCCCTCAGCATGATTATTTTTTGTGTTATGCACCCATATTCCTGCTCCTGCACCAGTTTTGCTACATGACCCATCAAAACTCATACTCCAAAGAGGACCAATTTCAGATTGGTCATTTAAGTCACTTCTGTCCTCTTTGTTTTGTTTGTTGCAGCTGCCACTATGTTGTTTTTTAGGGTCAGCACTATGTTTATTTTTACTTTGTACCTCAAGGTTTTCACTTTGTTGTGGGTTGTTTGGTGGCTCATGATCTTCATTGTGTTTGTTGTAATTTTCTAAGTTAGCAAACTACTTTGGTTGTTCCTCCTTCTTTTCCTCTTTTTCTAAAGCTGGTTTCGCATCTTCTAATCCCTGCTCATTAAAATTTTCATCATTGTAAAGAATGAATGAGTCAAGGCCTGTGTGAATAGAATAAAGAGGAGATTTATATGGTTTTTCTTGACTACTAACCATGAATTTCATGTGTGTTTCCCTGTATAGTCTTCTGGGTTGACTGAAGACATGGATGGTGGCATAAATCATATCCATTTGTAGGGTGCCTTGTAGCTTAGCACCCCATGATATTGAAAGGAGCATGCCATATTTAGGAGGTATGTTAGCCACAACTATGTCCATTACTAAGCTTTTAGCTGGGATTTGTGCTAAATTGACACATAGATCTTTTATTAGGCCTAGGCACTTAACTCTGCTAGAATCAGAGTATAAATCTTTGTATGGCCTAGTCACCTCAAGGCCTGGTCTTTGCATTATTTGGGCATGAGATTGTCTGATGCTCCTGAATCAAGCATGGCATTGTGAAAATTTTTATCATGGTCGATGTTTAGACTGACATAAAATGGAGGGACACCTCCCCCTTGAAATTTCCCTTCAACTTCTGGTCCAAACAGGAGCTCAGGTTTGTCATCACTTAAATTGATAGAATCATTATTTTCGCCTATGTTTAAAGCTCTTAAAAGATAGTTTTTATATACATACTGAGTGACTAATTCAATGAGAGGAATAGAGATTTTAATTTTGGCAATTTCACTCTCTCTACTAAAAGGTGTCTAAGTTTTAGGACTGTTTAAATCAACCTTTTTAGTCACTGTTTTCTAAGCAAAATCAGCTTGTTGGTTTTTATTATGGACAGAAGTTAAAGCAGTTATTAGGAGCACTAGGTTTGAGGCGCTAGTCTTTGCTAGCTATACCTATAAAATTTGTCATATCAAATGGTGGCTAAATCTTTTAGCCTTCAAGAAACACCAGTGTCCAAATTGTGAGTTCTTGAAGTTTCTTTATATTCTTATCCTTGAAATTAATCTTCACTGTTGTTTCACTTAAAGCCCTCAAGAACCTGTTGTTTACTAGGAGAAAAACTGCTTAAGAAACTCCATTTTCCCTCATTACACTTCTCTATTTTTCAATCTCCATATTCATCCATTAACCTTCATATTAACCTATAAACCATCCCCAAAACACTTTTTAAACCTTATGTCCCCCTTTCATTTGGTTTAGAAACCCTTTTCTCCCTTACCGGAACCCTAAAAAACCTCTGAAAAACCTTCATTTTGGCCTAAAAACCCATTTTTTCAGCATTAAGGCCTTAAGCCCCTTTTGGCCTTAGCCCTAGCCCATTTTCTGCATGTAACCCGCACTGTGACCAGGTGCGAAGCGCTATCGTACAATCGCACCTGGGTTTTCGTTTTCCTTATGCCTTTACTTCAAAACCTCCGATGCGATAAGCCTTTTTCTTTTAAAAACCCCCGGTCTCCTCGCCCTTTTCACAGGACCACAGCTCCACAATCGGGCGCTAAAAGTCTAAGAACCCTTTCCCGAACCCCTTTTCCTTTGTTTTTTCATAAACCTAATGTTATGATTTGAAATAAATCTGGGTCGTCGATCTCTGCAGATCAACGGCCATCGGTTCATCACATCGCAAGTCTGCATGGGTCCTTCCTTTTTCGTGTCTTTCAAAATTCCGATGTGATCCCTCAGAGAAAACCTTAGTCGTTGATCCACCTTCATCCGATGCTCCAGATCTCATCGCATCATGCCCATCCATTGTGTTGCCTTCCGCCGATGCGATCCCTGATTTAATCTGGACCGTCGATCATCCTTTTGATCCGACGGTCAGTGCGCCATCGCATCGCAACTTTTCCCTTTATTCTTTTCCTTTTCCTCCTCCGACATCGATCCCTCAATTTAATCTCAGCCGTCAAATCCACAAGAACCGACGGCTAATATCTCATCGCACTCCGCTCATAGGCCCTCCGTCATTACACCCTCTGATCAATCCCAATCGTCGATCATCCCTCTGATCCAACAGCCAGCGCTTAATCGCACATTGCAAACTCAAAAACTCTGATGCGATGAGCCCTTCTCCTCTGATCGATCGATTTTATCTGGACCGTTGAATCCACAAGAACCAACAGCTAGGATCTAATCGCGCTTCGCCCATAACCCTTCACCATCCCAACCTCCAATTAAATCTCCACCGTTTATCAAGTTTGATCGGACGGTCCACATTACTTCCGCTCTTCAAACCCCACCCTTCTCATTTTCCCTCACCAACAGATCTTCGTTGTCCATTCCCCTGATCCAACAGTTCACATTTAAATCATCGTTGACCCCACCTACCTTTCCACCCATGCATCTTGGTCTCCATCGTGTGCGATCCGCACCATTGGATTTGTTGCCCCTCATCCGACGGCTAAAACTCCATATCGCGTAATTTTTGCACCCAAGGGTTAACGCCAAAAAATTATGCGAAATGGGCGGTATTGGGAGGGACAAGTGTCAGAAAGTGTATGGTATCGCGTTTTTTTGGCCAAAATATAAAACCACTTGAATGCTACGCGAAGACCAATAATGGTTTTCCGCCTTACCACCATCCTCTGCAAAAGTCATTTTCACCTTTTAATATTGGCCGTCGATCTTTGAGATCGGACGGCTCACGTTATGTCACGACCCCCGCTCATTGCCCTTCGTCTTTCTCCAAAATTCTCCATCAAACGTATCTCTGCCGTCCACGATTTAAATCCAATGCCCACATGCTAACTTAAACTCTAATTCATTTTTCCTCTCCATCTATTCTCCCAAATACTTCATCGAAGATTTCACCCATCGATCATTCTAAATCAACGGCTCCTATTCACTATCACGCCCAAACTTCATTTGCACCCATTTTCGCTTCCGCTAAAGGTTTTCTCCCTTTTTGTTGCAATTTCCTTCATTCCGCACAGCTTCATCCCCTCCATTTAACCTCTGAAGCAGTCTTAACCCAATTCCGCAAGATTTCTTAATGAATTTGTGTGTTTTGCAGGGTTTTAAACGTTGTTTTCTCTGTGTTTTTCCACAGTCACAGACAAGTGACAAAGAGGCTTGGAATGACAAATCTGTGCCTTAAATCGAAGAAGAAGGGATCTGGAGAGTAATAAATCCAGGTTTAAATCATTTGTATCATGATCCTTGATCTCAGAAACCCTCCAGATGCATAACACCATTTGTGCCACCGAAACAGAGCAATAGTGTATCAGTAATGAAGAAATCAATGTTAAAGGGAGATTAAGGTCTGAACCTGAAAATCAGGGTTTTAATTCTCCAGTTCAAAGAGTTAAAGACAGTGTTAAAAGACAAAGATCCGAAGATGAAGATCAAGGCTTAATTAAGCCTAAAACACAGACAAAGAGCAGATTAAAGGTGTTTTAAGGAAAAAACAAAGAGAAATATCAGTCTGAAGGGCCTCCACTACCACATCAGAAGCTAATTATCCTCTTCAGCTACCAAAGAGCCACATGCAACTTCCATAAATAAAAAAAAGGCATAGTTATTGCCTAGTCAGAAGATATTTGCCTAAAACACTGCTAACAGTTATTACAAACAAAAGAATAAATTCTAAACTGTCAGTAAAGTTATTATAAAGATAAGAAAGAGCCTTGAAGTCAATATTTTTATCCATTAAGCCTGAAAAATAGAAAACAAAGTTATTAAACAGAGTTGTAGATAGAATGCATTCCTGCTTTATGCCTTGCATGGTTTTCAAGGCTAGGAATTGCATTTACTATGGAATTAATGATACTTGAACCCTAGAAACTCTTCCACCTCCTCATTTCCTTATAAAATCTCCTTGAGGAGCATATTGTAAAAGGTTGGTCTCTAGATATCTGTTGCATGTAAATAGTTTACTGAAGCTGTTGTAGCCCTGTTTGTAGTCAAAGATACATAAGTTGAGATGAGAAGTTTGAAGCTGTAGAAACTTGTTGGACTTGAAGATTGTAACTGGTTTGAACATCAAATACAAATAGTTGATTTATGGGATCCTGGTCTATGTCAATGGTGATGTGTTTCTTATTGTAAATTTTTATTTACTTTTTGTTTCCATTTTGTCCACTTTCTCTGATAAAGAACAACAAATATAGATTAGGATTTACTCTCGAAGTACCCTAAATCTCACTGATAAGCTTTATCTATATGTTTTCTGTTGATTGTTTATTTCAAGATAATTCAATAGAGTGTGATCAGTCAAGGAATGTTGGTTAGCCCATGTTTTGCTGAGTGTAGCATGAAATATTGTCTTTGAATGTTCTTAAGAAGTTTTCTAATTAAAGCTCAGATAGAGAAGTTTATGGTTAGCCCTGTCCTCTGGTTTATCTCCAATGGTTGCTTTGAAGAGTTCCCTTAAGAGTATGTTGAAAGCAGGCTAGTTTCAAAGTACTTACTTGATCTTAGACTACTTTTTATGTTTATCATGAATGTTTTTCTTTGGAATATGCTGAAAGCAGACTAAGTTAAAAGTATTTACTTGATCTTAAGCTATTCTATGTGTTTTAAATGTTTTCTATTGAAAGTACATCAAAAGCAGGCTAGTTTAGAAGTACTTACCTGATCTTATATTACTTTTATGTCTCTCCTTAAGTGCATGCCAAAAGTAGGATAGTTTCAAAGTACTTACTTGATCTTAGGTTGCTCTTTGTTTCTTCATCTGTTTAATTTCCCTCACTTCATTTCTTATTGTTTCATTCCATAAAATCAACTTAAAGAGATCCTTTGACATAGATGTCTTGTGTTGAGTCTCAAAAGTGTTCTCCATATTCATACATATTTCCATTATGTCATAACCATTTAGCTCTTATTTCATAGCCATTTGACCTAAAACCCTACATCAAGTAACCATTTTCATAAATATATGGGTTAGGATCCTTGTTTTCCAAAGTTATTCATTTTATGTATTTAAAGTGAATTTATGATTAGAAACTATAAAATTAACATAGTTTCATATATCTATATATGTGTTATGAGTTTTGTGACATGTGTAGGTCAAAAAGGAGACTTCTAGAAGACCCTTATGTGGCACTCTAAGGACAAATTCGAATTTGGTTGGAGAAGATCATGTGATCAAGAGGATATGTGTCTCATTTCCTTGTTGTATTGAAACTTTAAGAGGATATGTGTCTCATTTCTTAGTTGTGTTGAAACTCTAGAAAGACATGTGTCTTATCATTTCCTATTTTGATTGTAACTCTAGAGATGGAGGGAGAGATTCATGGACTCCCATTAATGAGATAACTCCTCATATTTTGTATAAATAGGAGAAGCTTTCTCCTATCATGGGTAATGAAAAAGTAGTGAAAAATAGGAGAAGGAGAGAAAGGAATAGAGAGTCTTTTGTAACAAAGTTTAAGATGGAATGGGATGTAGATTTGTGAGTTTTTCAATAAAGAAGTTCTTTGATGTTGTTTTGATTACATCTTCAAGGAGCTAAGGATTACACCAAATTGGTAGCAGAGGGCCCCTGCTATCCAAGGAGGCTTTTGCATGTTTTCTAGATAAGTTGTTTTCAATTCTGTTTTGTCATATTTCCTTACTTAGATTGCTTTCTGAAATCATAGCTTTTAGCATTATTTTTCTTGTCATTTTCTTAGATAAAGGATCCTCATGATATTGCAGTTATTCTCTTTCTCAAGCTCTTCCAATACATCTCTATTAAATGAATGGGATTCAATTGTGATATTTTGAGTTATTAGCATTTTGTTTTCTGTTATTTAGTTTTAGTGTTTACATTATATTTCTTTAGGCAGAGTCAGTAAGAGGGCCAGAAGCTTCTGGTTTCATCCTTTCTAGTAAAGGTGAAATAACCAGTAAAATCCCCTACTTTCAATCTCTGTATAAGAAATATTTTGCTCACACAATTTTAGATCAGATTCCTCATTATACTGTAGTTAGTCTCTTTCAAAAGCTTTTCCAACAAATCTCTAATTCACGAATGGGACTAAGTTGTAGTATTATGAGTTAATGATTGTTTTGCTTCATTGAAGATCTTTATCACATTATGATTAATCTCTTTCACAAGCTCTTCCAATAAACCTCTAACTCATGAATGAGATTTAGTTGTAATGTTATAAGTTGTTTCAGCATTTCATAGGAGATCCTTACTACATTATAGTAATCTTTTTCTCAAGCTCTTCCAACAAACCTTTATCAAATGAATGAGATTTCACTATAATGTTTTAAGTTATTGCAATTAGATTAAAAGATCCTCATTATCTTACAACCATTCTTTTTCTTAAAAGCTCTTCCAACATATCAATATTATATGAAAGAGATTTGGTTGTATTATGTTGAGTTAATTAGCATTTTTGCAATTAGATTAAAAGATCCTCATTATCTTACAACCATTCTTTTTCTTAAAAGCTCTTCCAACATATCAATATTAGATGAAGGAGATTTGGTTGTATTATGTTGAGTTACATTTCATGTTCATTTGCAAGCTAGGATATCCATGGATTAGAATGTTCTGTTTTTCATCATTTTCCTAATTAGAGATAGAATTTACAATTACACTTTGTTTTGAGTCTAAGGTTTCTTTTTATTTTCTTTTTGACATAGATTTGATTTCATCTTTTGAACATAAGTACTAAAAAGACAAAACCCCCAAAAACATCAATAAAATACATACAACGAAGTAAGGAAGAGGTCACTTAAGCACATATAGTGCACCACAATTCATCAGTTTACTAGCCCTGGTTGATAATTTATGTTAGAAATTTAGGACACTAAATTGACTACACATTTTGGCGCCGTTGCCGGGGAAGTGTAATTAGGAGACCTTATTTCTTACATCTAAATTTTTTTTTTTAATAATTCTTGAGTATGCTCTCCTCCTGCACTTTGTGTGATCTGGAGGATCAGAAAAAGGATTGTTATGTAAAAAAAAAATTAATAATTCTTGAGTATGCTCTCCTCCTGCACTTTGTGTGATCTGGAGGATCAGAAAAAGAATTGTTATGTGAAAAAAAAAAAAAAAAGGGGAGACAAAATAAACTTCATCATTTCAATTGATTAAATTAAAAAAAAAAAAAAAATTCCAATACATTGTTTTGTTTAATGAAATATATATGTGTATTTTTAAATTTTTGAAAATATAACATACATAATTTTATTAACAAATCAATTAAAAAAAAAAAATGACTCATGGAAATAAGACCCACGCATACGCATGAGGCCATTCTTTGGCTTGGCTTTACGCATATATGCAGACCTTCAATCCACACAAAGACCCATGCACTGCAATTTAAAAAAAAAGAAAAAAAAGAAAAAAAAAAGAACTTTCTCTTTTTCATATTCATTTTTCCTCAAACAACAGTTATTAGAAATCATTTAAAAAAAAAATTGCACACAATGAATGTATATCACATGAAGAAATTGTTGATGAGGAAAAGATTGCAAATTGTTGATGAGAAGAATATTGCAATTCGCTGATTAAGAGAAGATTACAAATTCAATTGTAGGGACATACAATGGAAGTGTATCATATGAAGAAATTGTTGATGAAGAGAAGATTTCAGACTGTTGATGAAGAGAAGATTGTAGATTCCATTGCAAGTAATTGGAATGAGGAAGATCAATCTGAACTTCTCTGTGAGATACAAGCCATTACACTTCAAAACCTGCAAAATAAAAACAAATCAAACCACAAGTAATTGCCAGAAAACGAAATGCGTAATTGTCAAAAACACCCGATTTTAAAACAAATTGTCTGAGCACACTGAGGTGAATTAGAAAAAACTAAAACATGGGTTTTTTCGGGAACGGGGTGAATTAAGTAATCTTATTAAAACTTTCTGAAATTCGCAGCCATTTGGGAGAAATTCAGGGTTCTTCGGAGCACTAATTTGCAGTGTGCGTGAGAGAAAAATGTTTTTCTATTTATTATGAAAACAGTGACGGTTTTATAAAATTCAATTTTGAGAAATAATCAAGGAACTGATTTCCTTATTTGAAGGAAAATGTGGCAGAATTCATGTGTGGTGGCACATGATGAGTGACAAATGGATTATTTGAGGCAAACACATTATCACATGTGCATCAAATGCAAGCTGTATAAATTGAAAAAGACTCTGCCTTCATCTCCTTCATAGTTAGGAATTTGACTTTAGAAATTTCAAGATTTTTATTTTTATCTTGCATGAAAGAGGCATTGGCATGACTTTGTTTCAAAAATATTCATAAGGACAATTATTTCATCCATGCTTTATTTCATTTAAAAAATAAAAATAAAAAAATTCAAAAAAATTCAAAAAAAAAAAAAAAAATTCAAAAAAATTTGAATCAATGAAATGAATAAGTTATTTGCTCACTTTTCTGAAGGTATTGATTAATTTTGGACTGATGATGAAAGATGAATGGCTAACTTTTTATTCAAGATTTTTAGCAACTGAAAAACCTCATTGTTCAAATCAGCCTAACTTTCTCATACAAAATCAGATTTTGATGATTCAAGTATCGTTGGAAAGGTCTCAACAAGATCTACACAGTGAGAAATCCATCATTAGAGTTTGAAATGGCAAATAATGAAATAAATTGCTGAAAATAAGCAACATTCCACTTGAGGCACTAATTCCAAAACAGGTATAAATTCTTTTGATTTTTCCTTTGAGAACTTGTTTCATTAATATAAATTCTTAGTTTTGTGTGTAAATATCATAACTAGAGAGATTGATCACCTCTCTCCTTTGATAATCTTACATTCCATTGCAGAAGAAGTATTAGTTTTTTTTGCAGGTTCCAAGAGGAAGGACAAATGACTACAAGAGAATGGTGTCTCTCTAAGAGACCAATTTGTTTCATAAGAGGATGATCGGCAACAAAGAGGAAATATGTTGATGTAAAATCAGATCCAAACACTTGAAAAACTTTCAGATACTATTGTCTCCATCACATCCATACCTCATAATAAACCATTCACCTCATTTCACTTCATATTTTCCATTTACATTTACATCCACTTTCCATTTCTTTTTGTCCATTCATAACCACAAATAAAAGCAAGAGGCTCATTCACATGCTTATTGCCCATTGCCATTTCTACTCTCCATTTCCATCTTCCATTTCTTGTCATTTTCATTCCGCAAATAAGCCCTGCTTCAATGCAAATTATTGAGTCCATAGTCCTTTGAGTCTAAGTTCTTTGTAAAAACACCTTGAAGCTTGCATGCCTTAATGGCAAGTTCTCATGCTGACAAACAATGGGAATACATTAATGTCCCTTGTTCGTCAGATCTTCTAGGTGACTCGACATCAGCAAAATCATTCGTACCTAGCAAGATGTGTTTAGGCATCTTGACTCTCATTGTCATCAATGGTGAGAGTTCTCGTGTTGACTAGTGGCATCCATTAATGGCCACTAAGTCAACAATTTCCTACTATGTTTGACATCAGAACATATTTTCACATAGTAGGAATTATGCCAATGAGTTTTGAAGACATGAAGACTATTATTTTCAGCATTTTGGAGCAGATTCAACAAGTTTTAGTAGGAGCAATAAAAAGTCATCTTATCTCTTTATCCATGACTCCTCTTGTTCAGCCACTTGAAGAAGAATATGATCAGAATTTTGCAGCCACCACACATACACAACTCATCCACATTTAAGGTAAGTGAAGGTATGTTGTTTTCTAATTTTTAGTCATGTAATTCATTAGAATACTAAAATTGTAACTTTGGAAAAATTCTTCACTCCCTTTTCCACATTGTCATATCTTTAGTTGGGGGGGGAAGAGACATCATTTCATATCCACATGTCATACACTATCACACATTTTCATTTCATTTCCACCCACATATACTTCCCAACCAACTATTGTTGCAACATGATCCAAAAGAATATATGCCTTGCAAATGATCAATTCATTGATGAAGTAATTGATTCTAAATGTTTTCATGAACTTTGATGCAACAAAGAAAATAAAGCATTGTTACACAAGAACCATTGCTCAAAAAAAAAAAAAAATTGGTTGTCACACAAGAACCAACCATTAAAAAAATGTTGCAATCAAATGTATTATACTTTGTCAAAAAGAAAATATCAAGAAGCAAAGTTTGGAACGAATCTATATGAGTCAAAACTCATAAAAGATCAACTCATGGACAAATGAATCATTGCAATAGTTGCATGAGGACATGCAACAACTTCAGTTGGGAGGTATGTTGAGTCTCAAAAGTGTTCTCCATATTCATACATATTTCCATTATGTCATAACCATTTAGCTCTTATTTCATAGCCATTTGGCCTAAAACCCTACATCAAGTAACCATTTTCATAAATATATGGGTTAGGATCCTTGTTTTCCAAAGTTATTTATTTTATGTATTTTAAGTGAATTTATGATTAGAAACTAGAAAATTAACATAGTTTCATATATTTATATATGTGTTATGAGTTTTGTGACATGTGTAGGTCAAAAGGATACTTCTAGAAGACCCTTATGTGGCACTCTAAGGACAAATTCGAATTTGGTTGGAGAAGATTATGGGATCAAGAGGATATGTGTCTCACTTCCTTGTTGTATTGAAACTCTAAGAGGATATGTGTCTCATTCCTCAAGTTGTGTTGAAACTCTAGAAAGACATGTGTCTTATCATTTCCTATTTTGATTATAACTCTAGAGATGGAGGGAGAGATTCATGGACTCCCATTAATGAGATAACTTCTCATATTTTGTATAAATAGGAGAAGCTTTCTCCTATCATGGGTAGTGAAAAAATAGGAGAAGAAGAGAAAGGAATAGAGAGTGTTTTGTAACAAAGCTTAAGATGGAATGGGATGTAGATTTGTGAGTTTTTCAATAAAGAAGTTCCTTGATGGTGTTTTGATTACAATTTTAAGGAGCTGAAGAAGGATTACACCAAATTGGTAGCAGAGGGCCCCTGCTATTCAAGGAGGTTTTACATGTTTTCTAGATAAGTTGTTTTCAATTCTATTTTGTCATATTTCCTTACTTAGATTGCTTTCTGAAATCATAGCTTTTAGCATTATTTTTCATGTCATTTGCTTAGATAAAAGATCCTCATGATATTGCAGTTAGTCTCTTTCTCAAGCTCTTCCAAAACATCTTTATTAAATGAATGAGATTCAATTGTGATATTTTGAGTTATTAGCATTTCATTTTCTGTTATTTAGTTTTTAGTGTTTACATTATATTTCTTTAGGCAGAGTCAGTAAGAGGGCCAGAAGCTTCTGGTTTCATCCTTTCTAGTAAAGGTGAAATAACCAGTAAAAGCCCCTACTGTCAATCTCTATATAAGAAATATTTTGTTCACACAATTTTAGATCAGATTCCTCATTATACTGTAATTAGTCTCTTTCACAAGCTCTTCCAATAAACCTTTAATTCACGAATGGGACTAAAGTTGTAGTATTGTGAGTTATTGATTGTTTTGCTTCATAGAAGATCCTTATCACATTATGATTAATCTCTTTCAAAAAGCTCTTCCAATAAACCTTTAACTCATGAATGAGATTTAGTTGTAATGTTATAAGTTGTTTCAGCATTTCATAGGAGATCCTTACTACATTACAGTAATATTTTTCTCAAGCTCTTCCAACAAACCTTTAATAAATGAATGAGATTTCACTATAATGTTTTAAGTTACTGTTCTGTTTTGCAATTAGATTAAAAGATCCTCATTATCTTACAACCATTCTTTTTCTTAAAAGCTCTTTCAACATATCAATATTAGATGAAAGAGATTTGGTTGTATCATGTTGAGTTAATTAGCATTTTCTGTTTTGCAATTAGATTAAAAGATCCTCATTATCTTACAATCATTCTTTTTCTTAAAAAGCTCTTCCAACATATCAATATTAGATGAAAAAGATTTGGTTGTATTATGTTGAATTACATTTCATATTCATTTGCAAGCTAGGATATCCATGGATTAGAATGCTCTGTTTTTCATCATTTTTTTAATTAGAGATAGAATTTACAATTGCATTCTGTTTTGAATCTAAGGTTTCTTTTTCTTTTCTTTTTGACATAGATTTGATTTCATCTGTTGAACATAGAGTAGCATACTAATTACTAAAAAGACAAAACCCCCAAAAACAATAAAAAAAACACATACAACGAAGTAAGGAAGAGGTCACTTAAGCACATATAGTGCACCACACTTCATCAGTTTACTAGCCCTGGTTGATAATTTATGTTAGCAATTTAGGACGCTAAATTGACTACACAACTTTCCCCATGGACCACTCTTGAACCTTGCTGCTTAAATCCTTTTATGACTCCATAGCCCAATGGATTGAAGCTAATCCTTGCCTATATTATTATCTGAACCATTATTTCACCTACATATACCTTCACCCTTCATTTAGACTTCCTTCACCTTCATTATATCCTTGCCCATCCAAAACCAAACAAAACCCTTGTTCTTAATAACTAGCCTAATATCACATTTCAAGCCTTAAAGATAAATCAATCCTTGGAATTATAGAGAGATCCCTCTCTGGATTCAAGAGGGCTAGATCCTAGAATCCCAAAGTGGTTCATATGTAGGCTCTGCAGTTTTGTATTTTCCAATCTTGCAAATTACAGAGACCCTAACATTCTGGCGACTCCGCTGGGGACTTCTGAGTAAAATTACATCTTATAAATCCTTAAGGACCTCAGAAGACCCAAAAATATTTTAGATTGGTATATGGTGGTGGACCATAAAACATTTTACCTCCAAAAGAGCTAAAAATTTCCACCTGGTGACTCCACTAGCCTCCAGTAGGCCTATTACCCCTCCAGTCTTTGTAGACTCATTTGGGAATACATTGAGCAAACCCAATCATACTGTTGGTGGACAGAAAAGTTTAAATCATCCACCTGGCGACTCCACAACTCTAAAAATACCAAATGAATCCACTGGTAGAAGACCCTGAACTAATTGAACAGATACATTGACCTCTTATCCAATTTTCAAAATGATTCCAAGGATACAACGAAGATATCCCACATTGAGTAGAGATCATATCTCGGGGTATGCCCCAATGAGTAAAGATCATATCTTGGGGTTTCCACATAAGATGCCTCAGATGAATTGGGATGACAACCTTCCTGTTTTTCAAGGTGAAAAGTTTGATGACCCTTTATTACATCTCATAAAATTTCATATACATGTATGGAGATTGAAAGTTGAATGGCATGAAGATTTCCTAATGAAAATGTTCATGTTAACATTAGAAGTAAAAGCTAGGGATTGGTATGAATGGTTGAGATCTGGTAGTTTATTTTCTTTAAAGGACCTTGAATATGTGTTTTATGAGAACTATAAAGGAAACACTACATCGTTATCATGGGGTGAAATAAATTATGATCCATCACAAAACATCACCCAACACCTTATAGACAATGATGAGGATTTGGAAGAAATGCATCCTGAAGATCTTTTAGCTATCATTCATGAGTTTAATATCTTATTGAAAAATTATAAGGATATAGATGAATAAGTTGAGGGAGAAATCAATAAAGAAATAAAGGACATTCCTCAAGATATCCCTGAAAACTCAAATAATGATTCATCATCCCTTACAGCTGAGGCTCAAGAAGACATCTAGCCTCAAAATCAATCTTCACAAGAGACAGAGAACTGTTTTACTCCTATTCAAAGGAACATAGAAACATCTTCCCCTTTGAGAGAAAAGAGATAGATCAAACTATTAATAAACAGCCAGTCTCTGAAACTTTTTGCAAAACAAATACTCTTGCCCATTCACATAGAGAACTTGGTTGTACAGATTTGGAAAGTTCTTTTATAGATTAGAATAAAGAAGGACCTACTGATAACCCAGTATTTTTGACTGGTAGTATTACTTATATTTATGATTTTCCTAACTTTGATCTATCTAGTGATGATGCTCCCCAAACAGAAGTTGATCTTGCAGGACCATCATTAGCAGATTTATGGGAGGAAGATCAATTCCTTCAAAGAAGTAATGAGCTAGTTCAGACTATTTATGATACTGATGAAGAAAGTTATGAAAGCATGGAAGTAAGTGAAGATTCATTGAATCTTTGCTCTATTTCTTCTCAGATCATTAGTAATAATTTCCATGTGATTGGGAATCAGCAGCCTTGCAGCTCAAAGGTTGAGGAGGAAAAAAATGAAGAAATTTTTGAGCAGGTTGAAAATAAGGAGCCTTCTCTTGAAAAAGAAGAAGAAATTGAACATACCCCTGCTCAATAATATAATATCCCCTTCACAGAGCTCAGTCCATTAAAAAAGAACACACGAGAACTTCTAGAGGACAACACTACAGTGTATTATGAGTCCTCCAGTTCAGATAATAATGAAGATGAGGAAGTTTGTCTTCCTCAAAAGAATATTTGCCTTGATCCAGTGGAGAAAGAAGAGATAATCCTGGTGGAACCATGCCTTCCAAATATTCTTAACCAAGCATTATTTCAATATCCCTATGATGATCTCCTGAAGACATCTGAAGAAAGGATAAAGGTTGCAAGTAGCAGCATAGCACCAAGTGCAACAAAATATTTTAGAATTGCTGTTGAGAAGCAAAGCAAATTGGAGTGGCCCTGTTCATCTTGCATGCTCAAAGAACCATATGATTGACTGGATGTATTGGAAAAGAGAGTTTGTCAGCTAAACTTGTAAGCATTTCAGAGTTAGAATAGGTTAGATAGGAAAGAAACAAAGCTCAGCTTATGAGCATTTAGTTAGTTTCTTGTCTTTTCATTTTAATTTGAAACAAAGGAAAAATACAAAAAGCAATAAAAATAGAAAAGAGGGTAGATTGTAAAAACAAGAAAGGTACAGCCCCATACCAAAAATGAGAAACAAATTCTGAAAGTGTGCAAGCTCAAATGCCACTCCTAAAAACACACTTCTAGTTAGTCATACAGCCTAATCATGACTAATTAGCTTTTCAATTTACTGCTGATAGGCTAGTGAATCAGATTTTCCAAACAACCCAATCTTGGCTTATCAGTAAAGTAGATTAGGATAGAAAAACAAAGGTTCAAACAAGCTGAAATCCCAAACCTATGAGATTGATGAAAGAACTAGTTCTAAAAAGCTCAAAACTTGAACCAGATGAGAAAGAAAAATAGCTCAAAAAGGCCTATAAATAGAGCTGAAGAAATGATGAAGGATGTTTTGATTTTCAGATATTAAGCCTTCACAATTTTGTTTTACTTTTCTGCAAATTTTAGTCTATGTGCAGCTTGTTTTTATGTCATAGATCAGGAGCAAGTTAGACTGCTTAATCCTGACTTGACTGCTTTTCAATTTCTGTTTTAGAAAATAGAGAATAAAAATCTGTTAGAAAGTATAATCCTAATAGATAGTAGTTAGGTAGAGAAACTTATGAGTTCAACTGCTTAATCTGAACTCATGGAGGAATAAGAGTAGACTTAGATTAGTTTCCTGTTTTCAAAAAGAATAAAATGTTGATGTTTAAAGGTCTGCAAGTCCAAATGCACCTTTTTTGAAGAAAAAATGTTAGGAAGTAGGTTGTGTAGGTAGTTGTTTGGGGAAGAATTTTTCTACTGATATCAAAATGTTCTAATCATCTTTCAAGCAGCTGATCAAAGAAAAGGAAAAGGCTGTGAGGGTGAAAAGCCACTGATCTACATCCAAATAATGTTGGTATGAGGTTCTTGACACCTCCAAGGAGCTACCATCCCAAGTTGGAGCTGCTGTTAGCCACCTATAAAAATTTGTCATACCAAATGGTGGCTAAATATTTTTAGCCTTCAAGAGATATTTTCCTCTGAAAACCGATCATATTTTGAAGTCTTATGGTGTTCTTTTCTCTTTGAGTTAATCTTCACTGTTGTTTCCCTCTTTTTCCTAAAAAACCTGTTGTTTTACTAGGAGAAAAACTACTTAAGAAACTCCATTTTCCCCTCATTACACTTCTCTATTTTTATTCTCCATATTCATCCATTTACCTTCATATTAACCTCTAAACCATTCCAAAACCCTTTTTAAACCTTATGTCCCCCGTTGTTTGGTTTAAAAAACCCTTTTCTCTCTTATCGGAACCCTCAAAAACCTCTAAAAATCCTTCAAAAATCCTTAAAAATCTCCATTTTTGCATTAAGGCCTTATGCCCCTTTGGCCTAAGCCCCAGCTCCTTTTTTCCGTAGGTGACCCGGAACCATAACTTGGATCTAACCCCCATCGTGCAATCGCAATCGGGGTTTCTTGTTTCCTTATTGCCTTTTACTTCAAAAACTCTGATGCGATAAGCCTTTTTCTTTTAAAAACCCCCGGTCTCCTCGCCCTTTTCACAGGACCACAGCCCCACAATCGGATGCTTAAAAGTCTAAAAACCCTTCCCGAACCCCTTTTCCTTTTTTTTTCTCATAAACCCGATGTTATGATTTGAAATAAATCTGGGCCGTCGATCTCTACAGATCAATGGCCATTGGCTCATCGCATCACAAGTCTGCATGGGTCCTTCATTTTCTGTGTCTTTCAAAATTCCGATGTGATCCCTCAGAGCAAACCTCAGCCGTTGATCCACCTTCATTTGACGCTCTGGATCTCATTGCATCGTGCCCATCCATTATGTTGCCTTCCGCTGATGCGATCCCCAATTTAATCTGGATCGTCGATCATCCTTCTGATCCGACAATCAGTGCACCATTGCATCGCAACTTTTACACTTATTCTTTTCCTTTTCCTCCTCTGACGCCGATCCCCTGATTTAATCGCAGTCATCGAATCCACAAGAACCAATGGCTAAGATCTCATCACGCTCCACTCATAGGCCCTCCATCATTACACCCTCTGATCAATTCCGACCATCGATCATCCCTATGATCCAACGGCCAACGCTTAATCTCACATCGCAAACTCAAAAACTCTGATGCGATGAGCCCTTCTCCTCCGATCCACCGATTTGATCTGGACGGTTGAATCCGCAAGAACCAATGGCCAAGATCTAATCGCACTCCGCCCATAACCCTTCACCATCCCGACCTCTGATTAAATCTCCACCGTTGATCAAGTTTGATCAGACGGTCGACATTACTTTCGCTCTTCAAACCCCGCCCTTCTCATTTTCTCTCACCAACAGATCTCCGCCGTCCATTCCCCTGATCCAAAAGTTCACATTTAAACCGCTGTTGACCCCACCTACCTTTCCACCCATGCATCTTGCTCTCCATCACGTGTGATCCGCACCATTGGATCTGCTGCCCCTCATCTGACGGCTGAAACTCCATATCGCGTAATTTTTGCACCCAAGCGTTAATGCCAAAAAATTACGTGAAATGGGCGGTATTGGAAGGGAAAAGTGTCAACAAGTGTATGGTATCGTGTTTTTTCGGACAAAATATAAAACCAATTGAATGCCACGTGAAGACCACTAATGGTTTTCCTCCTTACCTCCATCCTCTGCAAAAGTCATTTTCACCTTTTAATCTTCGTCGTTGATCTTTGAGATCGGATGGCTCACGTTATGTCATGACCTCGAGTCATTTCCCTTCGTCTTTTCTCCCAAACACTCCATCAAACGATCTCAACCATGGATTGTTTTAATCCAACGGCTCACGTTATATCCCGATCCCAATTCATTTGCCCTCCATCTATTCTCGAAAATATTTCATCAAAAGATATTAACCATTGATCATTCTAAATCAACTGCTCCTGTTCACTATCACGCCCAAATTTCATTTTCATCCGTTTTCGCTTTCGCTAAAGGTTTTCTCCCTTTTTTGCTGCAATTTCCTCCATTATGCACAGCTCCATCCCCTCCATTTAACCTCTGAAGCAGTCTTAACCCGATTCCGTAGGATTTATTAATGAATTTCTGTGTTTTGCAGGGGTTTAAACGATGTTTTCTCTGTGTTTTTCCACAGTCACAAACAAGTGACAAAGAGGCTCGGAATGACGATTATGTGGCTTAAATCGAAGAAGAAAGGATCTGCAGAGTAAGAAATCTAGGTTTAAATCATCTGGATCATGATCCTCGATCTCAGAAACCCTCCAACTTCATAACACCATTTGTGCCACTGAAACAGAGCAACAGAGTGTATCGGTAATGAAGAAATAAATGTTAAAGGGATATTAAAGACTAAACCTGAAGATCAAGGCTTAATTAAGCCTAAAACACAGACAAAGAGAAGATTAAAGGTGTTTTAAGGAAAAAAAAAAGAAAAATATCAGTAAAGAGGCCTCCACTACCACATCAGAGGCCAATTATCCTCTTCAGCTACCAAAGAGCCACCTACGGCTTCCAATAAATCAAATGAAGGCATAGTTATTTCCCAATCAGAAGATATTTGCCTAAAGATAGTTGAAAAGTTATGTCAAACAAAATAATACATTTTAAACTGTCAATGAAGTTATTGCAAAGGATAAAAAGGCCTTAAAGTCAATCTTTTTGTCCACTAGGCCTAAAAAACATAAATGGAATAAATCAAACAAAGTTGTAATTCAATGCATTCCTGCCTTATGCCTTGCATGGTTTTCAAGGCTAGGAATTTCATTTACTATGGAATTAATGATACTTGAACCCTAGAAACTCTTCCACCTCCTCATTTCCTTATAAAATCTCCTTGAGGAGCACATTGTAAAATGTTGGTCTCTGGATATCTGTTGCATGTAAATAGTTTTCTGAAGCTGTTGTAGCCCTGTTTGTAGTCGAAGATACATAAGTTGAGATGAGAAGTTTGAAGCTGTAGAAACCTATTGGACTTGAAGATTGTAACTGGTTTGAACATCAAATACAAATAGCTGATTTATGGGATCCTGATCTATGTCAATGGTGATGTGTTTCTTATTGTAAATTGTTATTTACTTTTTGTTTCCATTTTGTCCACTTTCTCTGATAAAGAACAGCAAATATAGATTAGGATTTACTCTTGAAGTACCCTAAATCTCACTAATAAGCTTTATCTATATGTTTTCTGCTGATTGTTTGTTTAAAGATAATTCAATATAGTGTGATCAGTCAAGGAATGTTGGTTAGCCCATGTTTTGTTGAGTGTAGCTTGAAATATTGTCTTTGAATGTTCTTAAGAAGTTTGCTAATTAAAGTTGAGCTAGAGAAGTTTATGGTTAGCCCTGTCCTCTAGTTTATCTCCAACAGTTGCTTTGAATAGTTCCCTTAAGAGTATGTTGAAAGCAGGCTAGTTTAAAAGTACTTACCTGATCTTAGACTACTTTTTATGTTTATCATGAATGTTTTTCTTTGGAATATGCTAAAATCAGGCTAAGTTAAAAGTATTTACTTGATCTTAAGCTATTCTGTGTGTTTTAAATGTTTTCTATTGAAAGTACATCAAAAGAAGGCTAGTTTAGAAGTACTTACCTGATCTTAGATTACTTTTATGTCTCTCCTTAAGTGCATGCCAAAAGCAGGATAGTTTCAAAGTACTTAATTGATCTTAGGCTGCTCTTTGTTTCTTCATCTGTTTGATTTCCCTCACTTCATTTCTTATTGTTTCATTCCATAAAATCAACTTAATGAGAGCCTTTGACATAGATGACTTGCCCCATGGTAACCTTTGTAGACTTGTTGTTTCAATTAAATCCTCTATGACTCCATACCTGTACCACTGCCAACAGTTTCCTTGCCTCCATCTTACTTTTCTCCAACCATTATTTCACCCACATACGCCTTCACCCTTCATTTAGACTTCCTTCACCTTCATTATATCCTTGCCCAACCAAAACAAACAAAACCCCGTTCTTAATAACTAGCCTAATATCATATTTCAAGCCTAAAGATAAATCAATCTTTGCACTTATAGAGAGATCCTCGATTCAGAGGGCCAGATCCTAGAATCCCAAAGTGGTTCATATGTAGGTTTCGCGTCTTTGTATTTTCCAACTTTATAAAAATACTAGGGAGACCCCTAACACTAGGTCACTACTTTGTTTGCCACTAGGTTGGTTGTTTTCTCCTTGGTTTCTATCAGAACTTTAAGCCACTATGCTATTGTTTTCTGTTGTCTTTTTAGGAGTGTTTCCAGAATTATTTTTAGCAGAAATTTTAGAGGTCTTATTTTTGGGAGTGCCTTGGTTCTTTTTACTTCTAAGGTCATATTGTTTGTGCACTTCCATTATATCAATTTCAAAGCCTTGTTTGTAGTCTTCAGATTCTAGGATTTCTTCTTCATAAGGTGTAAATATACCTTGTTCTTCTTTAGTGAGGAAAACAGTATCCTCATTTTTTACTCCTATTAAGTTTATGCGATTTCCCTTTGCTTATTCTATTATCCCCTCATCCTCATCAGCATAATTTTCTTGAAAGGGAGGTCTTATCTGCTGATCAGGACCTCTCTGTCTAATTTGAGGAGGGTTTCTCCTAAAGTTATGGTTTTGATTCTGAGTTTGATTTCTTTTTTGAGGAGTTGTTTGATTTTCTCTAGGATAAGTTATCTCATTTACATTCATCCTCTCCATCATTCTCTCCATGGTTTTGACTAAGTTATCAAGCTTTGTGTCAGATTTGGAGGGTACAACTTCTTCCCTATATGTCACCCTTTTTTCATTTTTCATCCTAGCTCTTTTAGCAATCAGATTTTCCTCTACACTTACTGATCCCCTCTGCATATCTTCTAAGGTGAGGGGTTCTCTTTCTCTTAATTGGTAAGCCATCTCTCGATCAAATCCATCTGGAAATTTCATTAGAGCTAGGCCTTGTGGAGGTTTCATATGGGTAGGCAGGGCATTGTACACACTATTAAATCTAGTGCAATACTATTTTACACCCTCTACAACATTTCTCTTAATGTTTTCATATTCTGATAAAATTTGGAGAGGGTTCTTCTTGAATTCCCATTTGTTAAAAAATAATTGATGAAAAGCAGGGAGGTCATTTATATTGTTAGGGTTAGGCCTTTGAACCATTTTCTTGCTTCTCCCCCTAGGCTTTGAGAAAACATTCTAATTTTAATGGTTTCACCATCTATTTCTTGTCTGTCAAAGTAGTCATTCATTTTGTCCACATGTTGTTGAGAAGCAGTAGAACTACTAGCATCATATAAAGGAATTTTGGACTGATAATCTTGTGGTAGGATAGCTAAGGGTAAAGGAAGGAATACGGGGGCAAACCATGTTGCCATGATATGGAGTTGTGGGAACAATGGAGGGTTGACAGGAGAAGGATTTGTGAAAGGAAGTGGATGATGAAGTGGGGTGGTTTTGACAGTGGATGTATGAGTAGGAGTAACAGAAGTACTTGGACCAACTAAGCATTGTTGAGTAGATTTAGGATGAGAGAAGCCAAAGTTATGAATGAAATGGAGATCTGGAGGAGTGAAAGGAGAGGGTTCCCTACTACTACTTTGTTGTGAGTTTACAGGCTCAAGGTTTATCTAGTCTATACCACTTTGTGACTTGGTTCTAGATAGGTTTTTTATAAGGGGTAAGTCAACTTGGGTATTTTGTAGAGCTGTAAGGTTTTCAGGGACAGAACTTGCTCTGTGGATTGGTCTGACAACAGCTGGATTATTAAATCTAGGATACTTCCTAAGGATACTTTCAGGATTATCAACAATTTTAGGAGGATTTGGGTTAGGATGGGATCTAGTACAAATTCTTCTAGAAGCCAAGAATTAGACCCAAGAATAAGAAAGGTTTGCTACGTATAACAGTCTTTAAGAGAAAACCAATCTGCACAAAGAAAAACTTATTCCACAAAAGTTTTCTTAACTGGGTTTTTGTGATGTTTTAGTGATAAAATAAGTTTCCCAGTGGAATCTATGGAAAACCAGTGGGGTCAGCAGGCCTACTGAAAACCAGTGGAGTCACCAGGTAGAGGATTTTTACTTGCTTTATAGGACTGGTTGTTGTCCACCATCAACAATCCACAACCATTCTTGGTTGACACTTGATTCATTCTTTTTAGCTTAAAATGAGGTTTTTTTCTGAGTTCTTGAAGTTATCTATTACTCAGTAACTCCCTAGTATGGTCACCACTATGTTGGCTCCCTGTGATTTGAAAGATTGGCAAGAAAAAATGTTGCAAGGGGCCACATCAAAACCACTTTGGAATCCTAGGATCTAGCCTTCCTGGATTCTTAGAGGGATCTCTCGATATAAGTATCTTTGAATGATATTCTTTATTTTTTAGTCTATGATATTAGGCTAGTTATGAAGATCTGATAACTTTGTTGATTTTGGTTGATTGAAAGGTCATTTGATAGATCAAATGTTGGAGTTGATTGAGAGAATGTTTCAGCTAGAGGATAGACTGTGGGACAACATTAATCCATTGGGTTGTGGATTCATAAAAGGGTTTAATTGTTCAAAAACTCTACAAGGGTTTTCATAGGGAAAGCTATCTATATTAAAAGGATCTCTTTAGATTAGGTTGTGATATGAAACAATAATAAGTTGTGAAGGCAGCAAAGCTATAGTCAGTTAAGAATATTCTAGCTCTACATAGACAAGAAAAGCCTTATAGGTAACTGTTTGAAGCAAGCCAAAGGACAGGGAAAACCATAAACTTCTTTAAACAAACTTTCAATAAGAAAACCTCTAAGACAACAATCCAGTAATCCTAAGACTGCTTTCAGATAAATAAAACATGCAAGATAACAATGAGAGCATCCTAAGATCAAACAGAAATAATATAATCTTCTTTTGACCAAATCTCTAGGGATCTTTCAAAGCAAATTTTTAAGGCAGACCAGAGGACAAGGCATACCATAGACTTCCCTGGTTTAGACTCTACTAAGCATACTTCAAAGAAGATCTTAAAAACAATATCTCAAGTTGTACTCAATGAATATGGACTTACCATTACTTTCCCTAGTTACACTCTATTGAAATCATTCCTTAAAAAAACTTCTCAAGCCATACCAATGAACATGGATTCACCAAAAATCACCTAGTTATACTCTATTGAATCATTCTTAAAGATCCAAGCTAGACAAAACTGAAGGGAAACTAAGAATCCTCCAATCAAACCTTGCAGAAGAAAACATAAAGATAAAGATTGTAGAAAGAAATAGGGTGCTTTAACAACAAATCCTAATCTAAATTTTCCGTTCTTTATCAGAGAATATGGACAGAATGTAAAACATAAGAAAAAACAATAACAGAGAAGGAAAAATTCATCATTAAATAGTTCGAGGATCCTGTGAACATGCTTGTATTATTGATTTTCAAACCAGTTACATACTCGAGTACAATGGGTCTTTACAGCTCAAAGCTTTCTCTATCCAGCCTAGTATTCCTCAACTAGCTTAGCAACTCATCAATCCCAATTTTAACTCAGCAACCAACATTAATAATGAACCTCCTATGCAATATTTATATGCAAATGAGGAGGTGGAATTGAAAACTAGGGTTAAGGTGTTATTTATTGCAGAGTTAATTATTTTTGACCTTTGAGACCATGCAAGGCCCAAGGAAAAAAATATAGGAAAGAGTTACTCTGAAACAATAACTTTTGTCTTAACTTTTGAGTTAATTTTAGTTGAAATATTTGACTTTAAAGGATTTGTAATAACTTTATAATAACTATTGAGCTGCTTCCAAAATATCTTTGACTGTGTAATAACTTCCTGATGCCTTTCCTAAAAGAAATCATGTTGTAGATGGAATTTTGATCTTCGGAGGGGTAAATGCTTCGTTGTTGAGTCATTCGAAGTTGCCTTTAGGTTAATTTTTCTTTGTTTGAATCATCAGACTCTAATTAGACCTTTGAACCTTGATTTAACTTTAATAAACTGCTTTACTATCCTTTGTCCTTTTTTTTAAACTTTTAATCATATGATCATTCTATGCCTGTCTTTATCTGCCTTTAATTTCTGCTCTGCCTAGCTAATCCTCTGTGTTAATCCTTTGATTTAGGATTAGGCCATTAACCTTTCTGTTCTTCATTCTTTTACTTCTTTTCTCTAACTGTTTGTTTGTTTTGTGTGCAGGGAGGTGGTCTTCTTTGTGGTATGAGGGTTTATAACCCTACAATGATCATGATCCATCGAGGGTAAACCTTTATGCAAACCCCTGGCTTTCGTTTATGTGAATGTTACCTACTGGATTGTCATCGAGAGGTCAATTTGACCATTTTCGATCATTGGAATGCCCCTTGGGCATCCCACCATTAAACTTGCACACAACAAACACATGTTAGCTTAAAACCTGCGAGGAGTGGTAAGACTGCATTTTTAAGGGTTTCTGGGTGGTTGGGAGGCATCTGCAAAGGAGGAAGGCGAAACCAAGAAGAATTCAGATGGAGGCGGGAAATTTTGAATTTTGGCATGGAGGGAGAAAGAAGTTTTGGGAAACCCCAGTGGTTTATCGCATGCGCTGGTGGTGGTAAGTGGTATTGGCTGATGGGTGCGCGATACCATAGATTAATCGATGCGTGGCAGGGTGAATACCGCTTATTTCATGTGGGGTAAGGTTCTTAACATCGGCGCAAGTTTTCCATGCAATATTAAGTCTGGGCCATCGGATCTCAAGGAGTGATATCAACGTTGCGGAGTGAATAGGGGGAGTGGAGCATAGGTCTGGAGGGTGGAGCCCGTGGAAAAGTGTCGGGTCTCAGTTGGGTGGTAGAGCCAAGTGGAAGGCGGGGCCTATTAATATGATTTTTCAAAGGTTAAGGGGGGTCTTTATAGGGGGGTTTTTAAGAGTCTGATAGTTTTATAAGGTTAGGTTTAAACAATGTAAAAGGGACTTTTACATTGTTGAAGGCTTTTTAGAGAAAAATGATGAATAAAGGGGTTTATGAGGGTTTAGGGGAAGGGGAAAATGGGTTTTTCAAGGGGGAAAATGAGGGTTAGAAGGGAAGAAAGGGTGAATGAGGAAAAAGTATGGAGGGATGGTGAGAATGGGGGGGATAACCCAAAAAATGGATTCTTCTTAGAGTAGTAGGGTAAACTTGAGAAGGCAGAGATAAATAATTTTCAGTGAAACATATAGGCTTAGGATAATCAATGCAGTGAGATTTGCAAAACTCACAATATTTCATAATAATTTGTTTTTGGAAATCTGAGATCAATACTTAGCCATCTTTTGATATTAACAAAATTTACTGATGGCTAACACTATGGAAAGGAGACATAGGAGAAGAGGAGCCATATGATAGGTAATATCAGCAAGCATAAAGCCATACCAACTCATAGACATCATGACTCCATCATTTTCCAAGAATTCTTTCCAAAGGACAAATCATTTGCCACACCTAGGGCCAGTTTTACTTCAAACTATGTTTCTGACCCAAAAGAGATGAATATGGCTAGCCTGAGAGAGGTTTTTTTTCCATAATATTTCCAAGAAGAAAAACCTCCTTCATTTTTTACACAGGTATCATAGTTTGGGAGCAATTTCAAAACTACAGGTGTCAAGGGAGAATTGCTGCACTACTGGACTGACCTTGAGAAAATCAGATTTTATCATAGCTGGAATGTCCAAATGACTTTCTTAATGAGTCAAATGATAACTAGACTGGAAGATATTTCCAATGAGCTATCATGAGCTCAATTTGGAGTTAAGGAAGGCCTCCAAAAGTTTTCTGCACCAGCACTCTGCATTTTTTCACCATCACTCAACAATTTTTGACCATTCTTGGGAAAATAAACTTTTTATAGGGAAAATCAACTCCAATCAAGGAAAAAATGGTATATTTGGAAATTATTTAGGTTACGATTTCCAACGAGATATCACGGGCCCAATTTTGACACCAGGAAGGCCTCCAAATTCCCTCTGCAAAATGGCGCAGCGCGCTCAGGAGTTGGTGCTGCGCCCCTGTCAATTTTATCCCATGTAATTACACATGGCGCTGCGCGCCTGGGAGGTGGGGTCATAATAGGGAATTACTGCAGAAATAAAATATTTACTGAGAGAATAATACACATACAAAACCCAGCAACAAATCACATAAACATAAACACAATGTTTAACCAGGAAAACCCCAAATATGGGGAAAAACCCAACCAATGAAATTTCATTAACCATTGGCCAAAAAACCTTGGCCAATCCGGCCAAGTGAGCCTTCACCACTCACCTCCAGGCCTACCTTACAATGAAGTATTCCCAGCCTCTTATAGGCTCCATTACATGTAATACCATGGGCCAAAACCATGGGTGCACAAAACCATGTGCCCCAAAACCACTACTGTTTACCCTAGTCAACATTGACTCTACCCCGAGTCATGTTTACCTAACAATTCCCCCTTTAAACTTGACTTGGGGATTATTGACTAAATCCAGCCAAACCTGCTAAGTGAGACAACCCCGCTCACTCTAGCTCTTCCCCCCTCAAATTTTTACCCAGAGTAATTGTAAACTTGACATCCCCCCTATCACCTAGGTCTAACCCAGACTTTACCAGTGATTACCCAGGGGTACGCATGCCATACCAGGTCTTACAGCAGTATGCCCATTTACATGTAAAAAATTAACTCCATTATAATAATATTTTTTGTTTCATTGTTGCTCTTTGTACATATGAAATCAATGTCCATATAAAAAGAACCCATCTACCGGATTACATGGGTCACCAGCCTCTGTAACCGCCAGTCCTCTAGGAATTCTCTTCAGATACATGGTTCATCAATTAATTAATCCACGTGCAAACATCCTCTCATCTCTGAATTTCTCGAACCAACTTCTTATCACTGCTAGTCGCCAGATCTGGGCTGTGGCAGCACCATTGTTCTCTTTATCCATTGAGAAACCCTCCATGGAATTCCCCATGGAATCAATCAATTGGATATTTCCTATTTCCTAGAAACACCATGCTCCGTATGGCCAGATCTGCAAAAGGCTGCATTGATTTCTCCATTCATAGGCCAATAAAACCCTTGGCTGCAAAAGCATCCCTTTGAAGCCAAATATGGCTCTGATACCATTTGTTAGGAATTACTGCAGAAATAAAATATTTACCGAGAGAATAATACACATACAAAACCCAACAACAAATCACATAAACATAAACACAATGTTTAACCAGGAAAACCCCAAATTTGGGGAAAAACCCAACCAATGAAATTTCATTAACCATTGGCCAAAAAACCTTGGCCAATCCGGCCAAGTGAGCCTTCACCACTCACCTCCAGGCCTTACTTTACAATGAAGTATTCCCAGCCTCTTATAGGCTCCATTACATGTAATACCATGGGCCAAAACCATGGGTGCACAAAACCATGCCCCAAAACCACTACTGCTAATTCTAGTCAACATTGACTCTACCCCGAGTCATGTTTACCTAACAAACTCGTGCCCTCAAGCCAGGAGGGCCTCCTCAACCCTAAAAACACTCAATTCACTCCCAAACTCTTGCTAAAGGTCCTCTAGGAATAATGAAATTTAAGTACCATCACATCAACCCATTTCCAAACATTTTTGCCATCATTTAATGGAAGGAAGTTGAAGTCCAAAGATGGAACCATAGGTCCTCACTCACCTTATCCTAAAGCATCAGATCAAGAAGAGAACGAGGATGAAGTGGAAGAGACAAATGATGAAGATGCAGATGTTTATAAAGAGGAGGAAGAGATCAGTGATGAAAATAAAAGTGACAAAGAGGCCAGCATTGATAAAGATGATGACAATGAGGAAAGTGCAGAAGCTAAAGGTAGCATAAATGAAAATGAAAATAGTGAGGAAATTATAGAGGACAATAAATAGGTTGAGGAAAATGAAGATTAAAATGCACAAAACAGTAATGAAGACACTGATAAAGACACCTATAATAGTGACAACACAGAAAATGATAATGGCCATGATAATGTTGCAAACACAAGGGACAATGATGAAGAAGAAACCATGATAACTGATAACCCTAGTGATGATGACAACAGTGACACTATGAACCAAAAAATCATTGAAGAGGTTGATGACAATGGTGAAGATCATAACAGTAATGTTAGCATGGAGGAATATGAAGGTAAGTCACAAGAGGGCAGTCAAGAACACAGTGCAAAGGACATCAACACAAAGATCATTGAGGAAAAGAAAGGCAGTCTTGAGATCAGCCATGGTGAGGGAACTTAAGTGGGTAAATTTGAGCTTTTACCTCTCACCTATCATAGGGGAAAGAGGCATGTGTTTTCTACCTCCAAAGGGCAAGGGGCCATGCCCTCCACCTCATCTCAGCCACTAGACAAAGGTAAACAAAAGATAAAGGAAGAAAAAGAAGATCATGAGATTGAGAGGGAATTTAAAATCATTCAGGTGGAAATGATGAGGAGAATGAATCAAGGATCTCAAACTTTCTCATCCAAAACAAAAATGCACAAATTTAAGACCTCCAAGTAGACCTAGATAGGGCCCAGACTATGAATAATGCCCTTGACTTGGAGAACAAACAGCTAGGAGAACAAATTGCAATTTATGAAGCTAGAGCCATCAAGGCCCAGAAAGAAGCCCAGAAGGCATAGGTGAAACTAGAAGATTTCATGGGCACTTAGGAAGAGAGTGAGGATGAGGAAGGAAAATCTAGGAGGAGACCTAGAACCATGGGGTTGAGGAAGGCATTGGCAAAGCAAAGGGAACAAGAATCAGCCCTAGCAGAAAAACTCCCTCTAGATGAGCTTTTGGCCATGGATATAACACATGATCGGGAGCCTTGGTTGGAAAGATACAACATACATTTGGAGGCTAAATTGAAGAAATAAAATCAGAATCTTGACCTCCAAATAAGGATGACTAAACATTATGCTCGGAGAAACCAAATTGCAAAGGCTAAACTGAAAAAGGCCCAAACCAATATCCAAACACTAAAAGAGGAAAAATGCCAAGCTAAACTTGGAATATTGGAACAATCTTCTCTACAGGTCTCTCAAAACCCATGAGGCACACTTCCACCAAATTTGGGAGAATTGTGACAAATTTTGGTTTTTTCCTAATTTGAGGGCCAAGGGGGTAGCACCCATGGTGCTACGCTTTTTCTCAGAGAATATTCAGGAGGAAAGGCTCACATTTTTGGAATCCTCAGCTCAATTATATCATTTTCACAAAGTTTCAAGTCAATTTGAGTTGTTTTGGTCCTCCAAAAGGGTCAAAAACACCCTAATTTTCACCTTTCTGCCTAGTTTTCAGAACAGGTGTTGCACCTTTACCAGCCTTGGAATTTTTTATTTTTGAATAGGTTTCATAGGTCCAATCAGAGAAAAAATGGTAGGTCTAGAAATTAGACTCAACTTTATTTCCAACGAACCATCACGGAGCCTATTCCGACATCGGGAAGGCCTTCAAAACATTGTTGCAAGTTGACCCAGTTTTCCTGCTCTAGTGCTATGCCCTTGGCATGGAAATTCATCCTAAAACACAATGTTGTGCCCTTAATAGAGGAAAAGTCAACAATGTATGCTTGGCAATTATTAGGATGATTGGAAGAGCCCAAATGTCAATTTATTTGCTAAAAATGCCCGAAAAGATATTTTGTTTTAGATATTTTGTGCCTTGGGCCTTGCAAGGTCTCAAGGACAATAGTGACATTTCTGATTATCCAATAGACTTCTAGAGACTCTATTAGGTTTTTCTCCTCCTTGCTTGTTAAATAGAGCATTGAGGATTCATTGTTAATGTTGGCATTTGATGAGTTTTGAGAGAAATACATGGTTATTTGAGGTTGAAGAGAAATTTGGTGTTGTGGAGCTTGTGGATGATTTACCTTAATTGATGATGATGAAGGCTTGCTTGCAGGATCCTTGAGTTTGGTTAATGGTGATGTGTCTATAATTTTTTCATGTTTTCTTGTTTACCATTGTGTCCATCCTTCTATGTTGCAATATCAGAAAAGTATAGGTTGAGAAATGTTGTTTGAGGCACCTCAGTCCTCCTGTTTTCTATTGTCTTTATGTTTTCCTCTGCTGGGTTAGTTTAAGGAATTATTAGTTGCTCCTTAGACCCACCTAAGCTTGTTTGTTTCATTAATGGTTTAAGAAATTAGTTTTTAAATATGTTTCATGGTTAGCTCTGCTTACTTGATACTATCTAAACTCTGTTTGTGGAACCTCTCTTTGATGTATTACTTGTTAGGATTAGCCAAAGAGGCCATGTTTTGATCATGCCCTTTGTCTATTCTTAATAGGTTTGCCTCAAAGTTCTTTGTAGCTTGATTTATGATGCTTAGGTGTTCCCTCTTCATGGATTAAAGTTATTTGTCATCGTATATGTTTTCAAATATTGAAGGTGAAATCATTAAAGTTAGATAAGTTTTCTTGCTTTCTTTGTTTCACTGAATTTTTCATCTTGAATGTCTATTTGTTTTAGTATTGTCTTTGAGTTAATGGTTTTCCCTATCTCATGATTATTATCTTTTGCTTATCATTATTTGAGACCTTCTTGTTTATGGGTATTTGACAAAGGATACTTCACTTCCCTTTTCCCTACCTTGTTCCCCAACTTAATGTTTATTTCACTTCACACATAACCTTTAAGATCCATTAACCGCACTAGATTTTCCCTGTGATGCACTCTGAATCATTGTTGAGATATCCATGACTTTCATAGACTCCATAACCCAATTTATTTTATGACCTCTCACTCCACCTATCCTACTTAATCATCTTACCCAACCAAACAAACAACAAACCCTACACTTAACAACTAGCCTAAAATCAACCATCTAATTCAAACAAGCTTACATCCTTTGAACGTAATAGAGAGAGCCCTCTCTAAGTCCAGGAAGGCTAGGTCCTAGGACTCCAAAGACTGGTCTGATGTTACCCTGTGCATTTAGTTTACCAATCTGCTAAATCACGGGACCCTAACATAATGGCGATCACGGTGGGACCTTCTGAGTCAGTTACAATCTAAGTATTCCTTAGGACTTCAAAAACCCTTGTTAAACAGTATCTATTGATTTATCACCAACTCATAGCCTAACATAATTGGAAAATCAAGGTGAGAAGATTTCTAATGTTAGTGACAATCTAAGTACCCCTTAGAACTTCAGAAACCCTTATCAAATCATAGAGAGCTTAAAATGTTAGCTAAGAAGTAGAATCCAATTGTCTTACCATCCTAGAAAAATGATGACTCAACTAGAAGACACACATAGAACCCTTAGGGCTACATAAAGGAACTCATAAAACCCCAAAAACATCCCTAGATTGGTTTTTGTCAATTATTGGTGGTGGAACCATACATACACATCCTCAAGTTAACTAAAAACATCCACCCATGTGACTCCACTAGCCTCCGATGAGGCCTACTACCCCCACTGAGTTCTTGTATACTCCCTGGGAATGCATTGAGCAATCCCAATCATGTCGATGGTGGACAAGAAAGTTGAAACCTTCACCCTGGAAACTCCACAACTTTCAATAGACCTAAAGACTCCACTAGTAGAGAACTCTGAGAGCCGATTTGAAAAGATATAGTGACACCCTTTCTAATTTACAAACATGGATCCAGGGATTAAAGAAGATATGCTCCGATGAACAGAGATCATATCCTCGCATTTCCACATAAAGTGCCTCGGATAAATTGGATAAAAATACCTACCTATATCTCAAGATGAAAAATGTGATGACCCCTTGCTACATCTCATCAAATTTCATACTACGTGTATGGAGAGCTAAAGGTTGAATGGCAAGAGAATCGCCTCACGAAAAATGTTTATGGCAACATTAGAAGGTAAGGCATGAGAATGGTATGAATGGCTAAAACTCGGTAGCTTTTTTTTCCTTAAAAATATCTCCACAAGGTATTTTGTGATCATTATAAAGAAAATTCTCCATCCTTATCCTTGGCTAAAAATGTGCTGTGATCAATCTCAGATATCATACAAGTACCTTATAGATAGTGATGAAGATTTGGAAAATTTGCATCCCGAAGACCTCTTAGAAACCATTCATCAATTTCATTCTCAGAGGTAGCTATCATGACGTGACCTAGAGGAGTTAGTTGAGGAAGAACCCCAATCAATAAATAGAAGAAAACCCATAGGATCTCTAAAGGCACAAGTGATGATTCACCATCTCTTCTAGGTGAGGCTCAAGAAAACATTCAACCTCAAAATCAGCCTTCACAAAAGAAAGAGAACTATTGTACTTCTATCCAAAAGAAAGAGAAAAATGCCTCCACTTTTGACTCGAAGGTGAAATAAATCGGATACTAAACATACAACACGACCTCTAAAACCCTTCATGTGAACAAAAACATTTATGTTCATTCTCTTGCTAATCCCATCTAACATAAGTCGGAAAGTGAACTTGTGAGATCAATTCAAAGAAAAACCATCCGATAATCCAAACTATGCTTGATTGGTAACACTACTTATTTTGATTATTTTCCAAAGTTTGACTCGGTCCGAGTGATGATGTCCTCAAAAAAAAGCTAACCTTGTAGAGAAATCAACGAGATCATTTGTGGGAGGAACATCATTTTCCTCAAATTGAAACAGATGGGCAACCAATACATACCATCTATGACACTGACTGAGGAAAGCCTTGAAAGTTTAAAGTAAGCGGGGATCTCCGACTCTTTGCTCTACTTCATTTCGGTCCATCAAAAATAACTTTCATGTGATTGGAAATCAGCGGCCTTTTTGGTTTGGTGTTGAGGTTGAGGAAGATAGTGAACTACCGAGAAAGTTATCAAGTAAGAATCATTTTTCCCACGACATGGTTGGGAAATCCTTGATGACATTTATTCCTTCTCGACTCCGGATTTGCAACCACCAAGTTCCCTTGAAATTCAGATTGCAAATGAAGGCTTGGAAATGGATAATCACATAAGAGTTGTTGGCCTCCTTTCTCAAGAATATTTGTTGCCAAAGAATACTCCCGCTCATCAACACTGATGGTCTCCCCTACGTAACATATCAAGTATGCTAGAGAACAACATTGCAATCTATGTTGAGGCTACAAGCTTTAGATGATCTTGAGGAAGAGGAAGAGTTTCTTTCCCAAAAGAGTCCCAAGCTTAGCCAAGTGGAGGAAGAAGCAATCCTGGATCAAGCTTTATTTTTCAAATTCTCACAACCCAGGTATTGTTTCAAGATCCCTTTGCTTTGATTTCTTAGAAGCATTTAATAAGGGATTAAAACATGTTAAGAGAATTTTGATGCATAATTTCTAAAGAACATTTTAGGCCTCCTGTTCAAAGCACAAGTGAGGTGGGAGTGCCTTTTGATTTTTTCAAAACACTCAAAGAGATAAACCAAGATACCTCATGGAATCATAACCTTGATTGGATGTATTGGAAAAGAGATTTCATCAACGGAATGTATATAATGTATAGTTTAGATTAGGATATATAGGCATGCAAATAAGCTCATCACTATGAGCATCTTCTAGTTTTTAGTTTTAGAATGTTGATCTTGAAAACACATAGAAACATTTGAAAATATGAAAAAGAGGGCATATGAAAAGAAAAGGTACACCCCATACCCAAAAAAGAGTTTTGCTAAAGACCGAGTAAGTCTAAATGCCACTACTAGTCTGGCAAAAATAGTCTTGTTGAGTCATCTAGCCTAATCATGATCGAACATGTTTTAAATTTTTTGCTGATAGGTTAGTGAAAGAAGACTTGTTAAACCATTTAAGCTTGACTTGTCAAAGTAGCAATAGATTAGGAAGAAAAGATTTTTGGTTCCACATGCTCAAATCTAAACCAAAGAAGAGAAATATGGGAGGATTAACAAATGATAGATCACAACCCTCATATTTCTAGTTTTGTTTGTACAAAAAATAATGTTAGTGTGAAGCTTGTCCTAATGCCACACTTATGGTAAATAAGATTGCCTAACCCTGATTTAAACCCTTTTTTCAATTTCATGTAAATAGCTTAGAGAATGAATTCGTCAAATAAATGCTTAATCTTGACAGATCAAATAGTCTAGGTAGAGAATAAAAGAGTTCACTAGCATAATCTCGAACTCTTGGAGACAATAAGGGTACAAGTAGATAGTTTGTTTTTGCTTTCAAAAAGAAAAGAATGTCAAGGGTTTGCTAGTCCAAGTGCACCAAAGGAAGAAAAAATGTTAGGCAAGTAGGATGGGCGAGATAGAGATGAAGTTGAAGTAATCGTGTTTTTCGATTCTTGAGATCATAACTTCAAAAGAAACATCAACAAAATAAAAAGAAGAAAAATATGCCCAATGGATGAGACACTGGTCTTCATAAACCTAGATATCGAGTTATGGACACCTCCCGAAAAGGAGCTACCCTCCCCAAGTGGAGCCACCTGTTAGTCATTAGTAATTTTTTTTCTATTTGTAGATGACTAAATTTTTATCTTATATTTCTAAAAAACAAAATTCCATGAACATTGTGAGTTTTAGAAATCTCACACGACTTCATTATCCTGTAGAGAAAAATTTTCACTATCCTACCATTTTTTTCCATTTCATGATCACCTTGTAACTCCTACGGACTCCAAATGGCTTGTGCCTCTCATTTCCATCCTTTTTCCTACCTATAAATCTAGATTCACTATGTTTGTCCCATGCTTATGACTCCATTGTCCATCTAGGGGTTTTTTAGGGCTTTTTTCTTGGTTTCATGACTTCCATGGTTAGAAATCATAAACAAGGCTTGTATCCTGATGCTCTTACATCTCCTAATATCCTTAATATACCTTCATAAACACTTCCCATCACTCCTATCCCTCAAAATCATCATTTTTCTACAAAACCTAGCCTATTGCATACAATTTGACACTTTTTCGAGACTAGGCCTGTTTTTTTCCCCTTTTGTGACCCTTTCCCCTCACTCAATTCTTGAAATTCCACTTTCCCCTACTCTCTAACATCTCATCCCTATCCCCCAAAAATTTCCCCAAGAATTTAGACAACCCTTAACCCCTTCATTCCCCCTCCCTCTTCAAAGGCAGCCCTAAAATCCCATGTTTTGCATACACCAAACCCCTAATTTCCTCTTCCAAATAAGCTAGGGTTTTTGTTATGGAAAGGAGACATAGGAGAAGAGGAGCCATATGATAGGTAATATCAGCAAGCATAAAGCCATACAAACTCATAAACATCATGACTCCATCATTTTCCAAGAATTATTTCCAAAGGACAAATCATTTTTCCACACCTAGGCCCTAGACTTTTTTTTCCGTAATAGGTCCAATAAGAAAAAAATTCATTCATTTTTCTACACAGTATCATGGTTTGGGAGCAATGCCAAAAATACAGGGTGTCATGGGAGAATTGTTGCATTGCTGAAGTGAACTTGGGAAAAATCAGATTTTCTCATATGTCAGAATGTCCAAATGACTTGATTAATGGGTCAAATGATAACTATACTAGAATATATTTCCAATGAGCTATCATGAGCTCAATTTGAAGTTAAGGAATGCCTCCAAAAGTTGTCTGTACCAAGCACTCTGCATTTTTATGCACCATCACTCATCAGTTTTTTACTAGTCTTGGGAAAATCAACTCCAATCGGGGAAAAAAATGGAATATTTGGAAGGTAGATGGGAGTTAATCTTTCCAACGAGCTATCACGAGCCCAATTTCTACAGTCAGGGAAGGCCCTCCAAATTCCCTCTCGCAAAATGGTAGTTGCGCGCTCAAGATTTGGTGCTCCGCCCACAGCAATTTTTTCCCATGTAAATTACACATGGTGTTGCGTACCTTGGAGGGTAGATGTATGTGCCCTTGGCAGAGGGGAGCCTCCTCAACCCTAAAAACACTCACTCACTCCCGTACTTCTTGCGAAGTTCCTCCAGGCATATTTAAAGTTAACTACCATCACATCAACCCATTTCCAAGCATTTTTTGCCATGCATTTAATGGAAGGAAGTTGAAGTCCAAAGAAGGAACCCTAGGTCCTCCCTCACCTTCTCCTAAAGCATCGAGTCAAGAAGAGAATGAGGATGAAGAGGAAGAGACAAATTATGAAGATGTAGATGTTGATAAAGAGGAGGAAGAGAGAAGTGATGAAAAGAAAAGTGACAAAGAGGCCAGGCATTGATAAAGATGATGACAATGAAAAAAGTGCGAAGCTAAAAGGTAACATAGATGAAAATGAAAACAGGGTGAGGGACATTGCAAAGGACAGTAAAGAGTTGAGGAAAATAAAGATGAAAATGCACACAACGATAATGAAGAAACTAATAAATACACCTCTAACGGTGACAACCACTGAGAAAAATGATAATGGCCATGATAATGTTGCAAACACAAGGGACATGATGAAGAAGAAACCATGATAAGCGATAACCCTAGTGATGATGACAACGTTGACACTATGAAACAAAAAGCAGGGTGAAGAGGTTGATGGCGATGGTGAATACCATAACAGGTAATTTTAGCATGGAGGAAGATGAAGGTAAGTCTCAATAGGGAAATCACAGAACACGAGTGCAAAGGACATCAACATAGAGATCATTGAGGAAAAGAAAGGCGGGGTCTTGAGATCAGACACTGGGTGAGGGAACTCAAGTGGGAAATTTTGAGCTTTTTCCCTCTCACCTATCATAGGGGAAAGAGGCATTTGTTTCTTTACTGTACTGCTATAGGGTAAAATGCTTGGGTTCTTTAGTTTATTTGAATATTCTCTCTCGAGGGCGCTATGTCGAGTGCGTACAATAAGATTAGACATGATAGTTCACAATTATGGCACATACATGTTCATATTAACTTAAAACAACTTGATAGAATAAGATAGAAGGTTACCTCTTTAATGATCTTGGGAGTCCCTTGGAGAGCACTAGGTAGCGAAGTAGGAGTTCTCCTTCACCGAGCTCCAAATCTTGGTCTCACAATCAATTAAAGCACTGTGTAATCTCTACCATAACATACATTTCCTATCAATTAAGTCAATATATAAAAAACATTTAAACTATGCACATCTAATCCATTCATCTCATGCTATATAAGTGATTAAATAATAATGACAATATCAACGTATAGAATGGACAAAACAGAGATCAGTTCTATTGATTTATAAAAAGGAGGGATTACAAGCTCTGTCGGGTTGTCATGAAGGCCCTCCTCGACCTTCCAAGCTCTCTATCTCTCAAAGTGGTGATGTCTTGATCAACAAGTTCTCAATGAACCTCTTTGACCTTTGACCTTCACACTACAACAATGATCTCTACTTCACAAGTATTCAAAAACTTTGACAATCCTTCGACCTTGAACCAAGAGCCTTCAACTCCATTTTATAGCGAGATGGAGAGAGAAATCATCGCCCTTCTCTTTCCACCAGATTCCGAATAGAAAAAACCAAGATGTTTCCTCAACCCTTCCCATGCTTTTACCTTCTTTGAGAGTTCGATTGTTTATGGCAAGGCCCACTAAGAGATTAGTGCTTTGCGTTTTCCTTTTTGTATCTGACTCTCTCTGTGAGAAAAAAGCTAGAGATTCAAATCATTATCCGCGGGTTTTTCTGTTTCAAACTTAAAACACGGGTAACGCTACCCTCTATTGTAAACGTGATCGATTTTCCATAGCCACTAACGCGGCCCATTCCTCGATCGAGGGATGCACTATAACGCTCGTGTTGTTATGGTGAGATGTCACTCAGCGCAAATAGTTTAGTTTCAGGTCTTCCTGTATTCCTTCCATATTTATCTTCTCCTGCGAGCGCGATGAGGGGGTATTTTGACCTATACCGATATGCCTCCCTAAAGTGTGAGGTCGAGACGAAGCGATGGCTAAAATACTTTACAATGTGTGTAGTCAGAGATAAAGAGATTGAAAAGACTGAGGGAAAAACTGACAGCAACAACATATGTCAAAAAAATATAATATCTGCCTTGAGTCGAGCATTCCCATGCTCGGTAGCTTAAACAACATGATTTCTCTAGAATAGAGATATGAAGAATTTGTCCACCGATAAGCACAATGTGGGAGTGTCTTGCTATAACGAGGATCGAGTGAAGAAGTCTGTCTCCATAAACAATATCGCAACTTGAGGGAAGGGAACACAACTTTAATGATGTAACCTTTGCCCCAAGGTCTTAACCGCCAAATTCACTTAAAGCGCATATTCCTCAACATGTGAATGAAGGAGCTATCATTGAACATGTGAGAAATCGTCGATTTACCGATTTGATAATGAAAATGCATTGCAACGGACACGAAGGTGACACCGATAATGATGATGGTCCCTAAGATGCACAGTACAATCTAGCGAGTGTGAATAAAATGAGTTGAATTCGAACAATCATAGAATCATTCGAGCTAGGAGCCAATGATGAAGACTACGATCAAAAACAAGACTACATGCCATTAATGTCACAAGTATCGCGGTCTTCGATGGGTTTACGGATCAACTTCCTAGATAAGATGTCGAAGTCGATAGGAAGAGATCTATTGAAAGGTAGGCACCGAGGTGTCCTACATCAATCAACACGAAATGGAAATCAGCGCGATTTTGTTTATGATTGAGATAATGAAGAGTGAATGGGGATGTCATACAACAAATAATTCTACGGCATAATGAGCGGTTTGGTTGATAACAAGAGCAAGGTGGATAGCGAGATCTACTTGAACAATAGAAGGCACCGTAACGAGGGTACTGAGCAACTGAGGTTTGTAATGAACACCAAAGAGAGTGTTAGGATTTTACCGGTGTAGGGACACCGGGAGATGAAGGCTAATACTCATAGATGGTGAGGGTTTGGCTAACTACGAAAGAGTTTTACGGGAAGTGCCATGTTCAATATTTTTTGTTGCCAAATCGACCTTTCGAAATGCTAACAAGAGGTAGTATCTATTTTGTCAAAAAAATGTCCCCATTGGGATTAAGTTTAACGAGTCCGATACGAGTAAACTCGATGAATTTTTTCATATTTAGAGAGTACGAAAAGTATCATGAAAGACAACTCCGTGCCCACAGTCTCGATTAGGTTTAATGAGTCCATACGAGTAAACTCCGGTGAATTTTTCATGTTTAGAGAGTCTCGAAAAATATCATAAAAGATGACTCCATTGAAAAGTACCTTTGTCATGTCTTCATAACCGGGCATGGAAAAGGGAGAATAGTAAGTCCCGAAACAATTCATTTTCGTAAAGTTAGTCCATCGAAGCCGGAAAAGTGAGAAATATATGTTCGATGGACGTCTACCTCATTTTGTTATGAGTACGAGGAGACGGAGTAAACTCGAAAGTACTCTCCGTGAAATTTTAACAAGTCCAACAAAGAAAATCTCGGTTACCTCCGTGAATATTTTTTTAACGAGTCACGCGAGAAAACTTCGGTTACTTTTTCCGGTTTAAAGAGCTTTGAAAAGAAGAAAATAATGGCTCCTTACTCTTTGTCATGGTAGTTTAGCGAGCTCGACAAAGTCAATCTCGAGGTTTTTTTTCGCGTTTATGAGCGAAAAAAAGGTCCCTAAAAGAAAGCTCGGTGCTTCTTCATATCAGCTTTTTTAACGGGTCTCGAAGAAGAGAACTCAGGTTTTTCGAATTAACAAGCAAGAAAAAGACCATAAAAAAAAATGCTCGATATCATCATCATATAAGTTTAATGAGTCAGAAGAAGGGAACTTGAGGTTTTTCTCGATTAACGAGCAAGAAAAATACCGTAAAAAGAATGCTTGAGTAAACATGAGTATGTATGCATATGAATCTTGATCACTCATCGAACATCGGTACAAATTTCAATAGCTTTGCGACACATGTCAAAGCAAAGAATTCATGACTTTCTACCGACTCAGCTTAAGAGATTCATGCCAAATTGGCTTATAAGAAGGGTCGAAAGACCTTCATTTTCATCGTTTTGAGTGTTGTGAAGGAGCTCAGGGGTGAAAAAGGGGTGAAATCTTCAACGCGACAATTATGGTAAATCAGGGCAACGGTTTTTCCTTCCACAAAGATCCGAGGTAAGAGCTAGAACCTCCTCGCTACCATTTTAATCTGTACTGTTTTTTGTTAAGTTTTTGCGGTTCAAAATGGAAAAATTTGTGAGGCGCTAAAAATGTTTGCGCCTAACGCGGCTAGTAGTGTTAGAGCCGCGTTAAGCGTTTAGATACCCATGAAGGGATGCCGCATTAGAATGCTCATTTCAAAATAAGGCAAGCATTAGGGCGCACGTGTTTTTTAGAACTCATTTCCCATCGTTTTGAAGTGGTCCGAGCGCTTTTTAGTCGGGTTGAAAATGTTGCTTTTGCAGGTATTCAGGTGTTGATCATGAGATATCCGGCAAGAGAGAATATGAACGGGAAGAATGAGACATGATGATGAATTTTGCAAGCTTGATGACTCTCATGCGATGCGGATTACTAAAATATGCCCGCTTAGAACTAATGAGAGGTCAAGAGGACCTCCCGAGGTGGCTAATCCGGCAATGGGACGAGCGACACCATGTCTTCCGGATTAGGGGCAATGAGCTCTCAATCGAGAAGGATGATGTGTACTTTTTGACCGGGCCTATCATGTCGTGGCCCGAGGCCCTAACTTAATGGGGTCCCGAAGCTGACCCACGTTCCACTACTAATCCGATTCTTGAGCATTATACATGTGACACTCGAGCCGTGAGCAACCGGAGGTATCGATCGCACGAGTGACTTTCTGAGACCATTGAAGTCTATATTATGGATGATTGTTCTCTTGGCGGGTGCCAAGAGTCGGCATGTGGCCACCAAGGCCCGGATGCTCCTAGCCTTGGACTCGTATGCACATCGTGTTTTTTTACTAGTGTGACAAAGTTGTCCGTGGGGTCCAGCTGAGCCATCTGCATGTAAGACCCTGTACCCGCAGAGAGTTTGCGGTACGGTACATTGATTGTCTCTTTCTTCTTGGGAGCGGGTACAATTGATGAGGCACGGGATCATTACAATGCCCTTGGGCCACACGTGAGCCCGAGGCAGCTCGGTCGAGCGACCTTGCTTTCGCGGGCCTGGAGAGGGTCCCGTCCGCCATCATTTTGATGATGGATTTTTTGATATGGCTAAACTCCCAAATTATTATGATTGAGGATTCATCCTATGCGGGATAGAACTTCATAGGCGATACGTAGTTAGTACTTTCGCCCGGCACCCAGTGGGGACTCGATGGTAAGAAGGAAATGATCGGTGTATTTGAAGGAAGTAGTTTGTTTTTGCCTTTTTAATGTTTATGCAATTTTTTTTTTGAAATAGGGTGAAAATTATGTTTTGACATGAAGCACTTGCTTTGCTTTGATTCATCGATGTGGCACCTATCCAACCAATTGAGGCCCCTCGCTATGCATGCGAGGACCGCATCTACACAGACTGCACTGCGCAGAGGATGCGGAAAGTCGCAGAGGATGATGATGCCCGGAGTTTTACATGAACTCTCCGAAGCACGGGAGGGTTTGAGTGTGGGCATAGCTCCCCTTCCTATGTGGGAGGTTCCAGGTTCGCTGCGGCAGCATATCGCTGGGTGTGCCGGGAGAGATACTGGTGCCTCTCGAGGAGGATAGCTAGAGTAGTTGTATGTTACCATGATCATCGGGGCCTAGTCAGCGAGCGATGTATTGGTCTCGAGCGTGGCTTAGTATAGCCAATTTTTTTTTAAAACACCCCATGTTTTGGAAGATTTTTTTTATGTAACTATTGTACTTGGACATGACATATATATATACACATACTTTTTTGGTGATTTTTGTGTTTTTTTAATTTTTTTATGTATTTTCAATGGGATAAAAATATATATACTCATGAGTAAATATTTTATAGAAAATGTGACAAATGCTAATCTAACACATAGTTTGCCAAAGAATCGAATAATGCATTAAATTCTCTAGGAACGTGTTCAAATGTAATTGTTTGAAATTGACGTTCTAAAAGTCACACCCTTAAAAAATAACGTAACAAGACCTGAATGATCGGACATGGTAATGATTGTTTAACCGCATAATGACGAGTTGGGAATCTGTACTTACCACTAAATTGGAGATGTCATGAGATGCCACTTCCGTGAGGAGTTGGATCACTAACATGTACTCAACAACATTATTGGTGGTGCTACCTAGGAAGATTCCCCTAGAACCAAGAAGCTCGACTCGGGAGTGTAGAGAACCTGCAGAGTACGAAGCAATGCGTCTAGTGTGATGACTAGCACCATCCGCATATCCGACGTATGATAAGGAGGGTGACGACATCTGTGTGGAAAAAAAAGATTATACATGAGAAAAACACTTCAAAAAACCAAAAAATATCCCGAAACATCAAAAGCAATAGGCAAAACTTATATACATAAAATTACAAATCATATGCCTAGTGCGACACTAGGAAAAAAATACTTCTTTAGATAGAGCCCATTGCGGGGCTCCGCGAGTGGAATTCCATTACGGTCCTAAATTTCATAAGCCCCTTTTGAGAGGACTTTAGTGACGATGTAAGGACCAAGCCACAATGGTTGGGAGTGTTCACCCCTTTGAGAGGTCATGTTTCTGATCATAGAGTAGAACAAGATCACCCTTTTGGAAAGAACGAGGCTAGACAGATTTGTCGTATTGAGCTTCGACTCGGCGCTCGGTGAGCTTCGAGTGCTACATGTAGCATCTCGACAAGTTTCATCCAATTGATCGAGTGAGAGCAAGCGCTCTACCGTGGTGGTGGTGCCGGGCAAGAGTTCGATGACGAGTTTGAGTGATGGAATTTCGCACTTGATTGGAAAGTACTTGCCTCCGAGTCGAATGAAAGTTGGAATGGCATGAAACCTCGTGGTAGTTTTGGCTGACATTTGGTACACCCATAACGTGTGAAAATACAACTTCCGATGCCATGTGGTTTTACGATTTATCGACCAATCGACGAATCATGGTTTTGAGGACGCCATTTTACGGCTTCGACTTGACCATTAGCTTGAGGATAATAAGATGATGATTGATCTTGACGAAAACCTAGCATGGATGTTAATTCGGTCATCATATGATTTTGAAAGTGGGATCCATGATGCTGTGACAATAGATAGGGGTACGCCGAAGCTGACAGATTACGATTGAATAGGAAGAGAGTGGTGGTTTCGCCGATCGGCGCTTGAAAGTGGGAATGGCTTATGCCCATTTCATAAAAATAGTTGATCGGAACCATGATGTAGTTGAGTCCATTTTCCCGAAGTGGGATTGCGGGTGATGAAGTCAATTCCCCATTTAGCAAAAGGACCAATGGAGATAACCGGATGAAGGGGGCAGATGAGCGACATTTTCTTTGTGAAAATTTGACATGGATGGAACTACGGAGTGCACAGTGCAGATCTTTAAACAAAGTGGGCCAATAGTAACCTTACGCGTCAAGATTTTTTGGGCGGTAGCTATGCCCAAAAGATGACCACCGCATGCCCCTGCGTGGTAGTCATTCAAAACGCGTTCCGACTCATCGAAAGTGAGACAACGTCGGAGAATAGTATCAACACCACGATGATATAGTGTATATTTAGCACAAGGTAGTGCTTTGCCTAGTGACGGATACGACGACGGTCGTCGGACGTGAGATTGGGCGGAAGCATTAGGTTTGTAGGGTAGACCAAAATGTCTCTATACCATGGGTCCAGAAGAATCGACCAAGTATACAAATTCATCAAGAAATGGATCATGAGCTACTTCTCCCGGGTCGATTCCTGGGGAAGGTCCGATAATAATTTGGCGGGAGACGAGGGATTTCTTTGCTTTGGCGACTATGAAGACTAAATCAAATTGTTGGAGGATTATGATCCATTTGCAATATTTTCCTCAATAATTTTTTCTAGACAGGGGATGTGTCGCATGGGGGTTCTCCAAAGAAATAACCATAGAGTCCGTCGCAACAATATATAGTGTCTGGAGTCGGGTGACGACAAAAACTAATGCCATAGAAAGTTTCTCCACATGTGAATAACGTAATTCGAGGTCCGATTAGAACTTTGGACAAATATTATATCACATGTTCAACTGTCGATCACTCTGTGAACTTGAACCGAACCATTCCAAGTGAGGATGGTGAGGTTGCCGGTACAGAGGAGAAATTTGTGTTAATCGGGGGCACTAAGGAGTGAGGCTGAAACAAGTGCATGTTTTAAAAGCGTCAAATGACCATTGAGCTTGGCTGCATCCCTACGAAGTATAGTGTTCCTTTCTTCAATAATTGCATAAATCATTTCATCATCTCGGCATAGTTAACGATGAATCGACGTAAAAAGTTTGTCTTCCCTTGCAAACATTGGAGTTGAAGGATGAGATTGTGGTGCCGTCACTTTGACAATCACCTTAACCTTATCGGGATCAACCCAATCTCGTGCTTGGAGACAATGAAACCTAAGCCGTACATTTGGGACCTACCGTACTAAATACGCACTTATGAGGATTTAGACGTATATTGTAGAATCTACACCTAGCAAAAATTTCTTTCTGCATGAGCGAGGTGATCGATCGCTTTCTTGGAGATGGGCTCGAAGGGTCATCCAAGTAAGCCTATACAATATGTCGAATGTCATGAAAATCGTAGTCTATATGCCCAAAGTTGCTCCATTATGAACCGAATGGGAGTTTATGATATACTGAAGTATTGTGCCCCGAGGATAGATGAAGCGGTTTTATCTTTGACTAAAGTATTTTTAATTTAAATCTAAGATTTATGGCAGAAATCCATCCATGAAGGAAAAAGATTCGCATGCAGCACAATGCGTCGAGAATCGATCTATGAACGGTGTGAGATAATTGTCTTTGGGACATTTCTTGTTCGAGATCGCGATAGTCAACACAAGCTCAAATGGTGCCTTCTTTTGACAGAACCGGATTGAAACCCATTCCATCAAAGGACCGGATAGATGAAACCGAGGCGTTTAAGTTTTTCTACCTCGAAGATTTGATGGCCGTTTGCTTTGCGCGGTGGACGGTACGAGTCGATGCGTTAGTTTGGCATTGTCATAAATCACGATTTCGTGCCGACTTATAGATGGATCTATGCCAAGCATCCCATCATAAGACAAAAGCAAACACATCACGGAATTCCTTGAAAAGGGATGTGAGAAACATACGAACTTTCCTGGGGATTGCAATGGGCTCGCTCCCGGAATATTTTCCCTTGATACGGTTTTGACAGAGATATCGGTGACATTGTCATGAAAGGTACCATGTTCCCTTGAATCGATAGTTTGAACGATCGTGTAAGTGGGAGGGAACCATCTTAGGTGGGTCCAAAGGATGGGATTTCGGTTTTTATCACGTAGGAGTCAGCTCATCAAGAGCGATGGTGAAACTCTCCCCAAGGTCGTTCTTCTGGGAGCATGATCCTATCGAATAACTTCATATGTAGGCAAGGCTTCATTAAGGAGATCCTTAGAGCGTGATGGGTGTGAGGTTTGTACCTTTGGTTGAAACCATAGGTGAGGAGGTTACATGTGATTTGGATGGCTTCGAAGTAAGCCAACTCGAGGTGAAGACGAGAGTGGCATCGATCTAGTAGGAATCGGTAATAAGGTGTCGGGATGATCCTGGAGTCGATAGAGCCATTCTAAGTGGTGGATATCATTGCAACCGTGTTTGGGATGTTTGTGGCGGTGGGAGAGGAAAACAACTGGTGGGGAAGATTCCTTCGAAGACGATACTAATGCGACGTAAGAGTAGGAAAGCCTCCTATTGGGGGTACAATACCTGTAACATGGTATAATCGGTGTAGAGAGAATAAGCCGATCCCGCTGACTATTTTCCCATCCGATGGAAATACGGATGAGTCGGGCTGAAGAAACAATGGTGGTCATGGCATAAGACTAAGCTGCACATTGAAAGCAATAGATTATAGCTGAGATGGCGCTCTACGGCAACGTCCCGGGATTCTTTGTTTTCCCATTAGAGTGATGACTAGAAAGGTATCCTTTTGGGAGGAACGTGTGGCCATCGAAAGCTTTGAGGGGGTGGCGGTGGTGTTAAGGTAGAGAACCTAAATTGAGCGACAAGCTTGTGACATAACGGTGAGCACCTTCGTACGCGACGATGTGATGGATTGGTCTCCCTTTCGGCATGCTTTGCCCTGGAATGCGAGTTGGTGTGAGAGGCGAGGTTTGAATTTTTTCCATATCCAAAGACCAGCTGGCAGATCCTGGGGTCTATTCTGTGGCAGAAAGCAAGGCTTTCCTTTGTATGTGGACAAGTTTGTAATACTTCGAGGAACGGAACATATTTGACATTTTGCACCAAATCTTCTACAATGTTATAGTTTTTGGGCACGTGCGAGTGTTATAGTCGTGCATCGAAGTGTCCCTTTGGAGGTGAATCCTGGGGTCAACAGTGAGAACATTTCGATATGCAAATCATTGGGCGGCGATGGTTGAACTAGTACTGAGTTCTTGAGCATCTATGGTAGGACTGCATAAATCTTGGCTCGTGTTTGAAGTTCAACACTCTCAATGCCATAAATGGCGGACGATGTAATTGGAAGGATGTGAATACCATTGCCCCGTTCTTGGGGGTGTGGTGGGACTTGCCTCCTTCATGTGTTGATGTTGTTCTTGTTGATTAGGGAAAGGATTATGAAGAACGGCGGGTGTTCGCCCAAAATCCTTGTTTGCGATAAAATCGGTGCATTCCTACGGCGGGAAATTTGTATATCCGTGGTCCTCGCATAGATCTTGCAAGGAAATTTCATGGAGGTTTATCCTTCCCCTTTGTCCATTTTTTTAGCGGCATTTTACGATTAGGGTTATTCTAAATTTGTCTTGTTGCTCTTGAAGAAGATGTCTTTTTCTTATTCTTCTTATTTTTCCCACTAGGTTTGTGAAGTTGCACAGAATTTACCTCGGCGGTAGGAAGAGTAGTCTGTTTGGTGAGTGGTGGCGAGTGCCAAAAGTGGTTGGGAGGCTTGTCCCCGAGATTGTTTTGTGGCTACACCGGAGATTGTGCAACGAGACCGTGAGCATGTTCTGATTTCTAAGTTATGATTTGGGTTACTAGGGGCATTGCAAATCATATAGCGTGTATATTATGAATAGATTAAATCCAAATGTTGGAGGCACGAAGAATGCATTGATCAACACAGCAACCGCAGGAAAGCCAATGTCTGCTGAGGTGTGGGAGTAGAGAGACTTACAAAACCAATTCGGGATTGGCCGCTTTGATTATACTCTCGTCTCCATTCATGAATGTGGTGAGGAGATGTGGGTGGCGGTATCTTGGCGCGGCAAGGTTGATAGTTCAATTCCGGTTTCAAATCATTGGTAATTGGAAGTTCTTTAAAAACTCCATCGCTAAAGCACCAAAAAGTGTTGAAGTGGCAACGCGTGGCAATTCAATATACCACTTAGCGGCATTGCTGTGGAGATAACGACAGAATAGAGATCGGACATATCATCCCGGGGTGGACAGACATAGATAAAGGCTGGTGATTTGTGCGTGGGTTGTCCCCTTGACTTTGTGAATTTTGGGATGTGGAGAGGAATCTTGTGCGGTACGGGAGGCAGGTAGGTTGTGATTGAAGTGGGATCATTAGTCGGTTTATGGATGTCGGGGATGTCTAGAACGCAAAAAACGCAATTGTGGATTTGCCCGAATCTGTGCAAGGAAGTATGGTGAAGCTATTTAGACCATAGGGTCCACCCATCAATGTGTTACAGGGAGGATAAGTAGGACTTTGATAAAAATTTCCTATAGGTGGAGGTAGGGACATATAATTTCTTTCCATAGGGCATATTGTATTACGGGGCGAAGGGATGGTGCCCCCGGTATAAAAAGTACCCTCCCATTCCGGATGGAGGTTGGGGTGGTTAAGTCCTGGATACAATAAGTTTCCAGAGCATGCTGCTACTACTTTCATTGTTCGGCAACGGCATAGACCCTACACCTATTTGAACCACTTAAGGGAATGTATTAACAATAGGTTGTCAGTTTGTCCTAGGATTGCAAGGAAGTGAAATGTTCGCCACTACTGTCTTGGTGGCAACACTTCCCCACTGATATAGTGGCCATGGGGTTTGAACTCGGCGAGGTTTCAGCAAAGGGTTGCTAAAGGAACAGTAGTCCCACACTCGTGGGAGGAGCAACCGTGGTCCCAGCATTCACGGTAGGAGTAGATCCCAAAGGACTCGAAGCGAGCTGCGCAGCCAGGTTGTGATGAAGCCGTAGGTTGGGATTAGGTATTTTGACTATTTTGGGGTTACCTGATGGCATATAGCGACGACCGGCGGGGAGGGATGGTGGGGAACACAGGAGGGTTGCCATTGGCATAGACCTGTGGATGTGGGTTGTGAAATGGATTTTTTGTGCGACGGAGACACTGTCTTGGCGTGGTGGAGATACGGACTATCACAGGCCCCAACGGATCGGTGAGTGGAGGATTGTAATGAGGTACCGGCCCGCCAGTGAGGGTCCTGCGGGAAATTCCGTATGATATGAGGCTATGTGAAAATCGGGATTTGTCAGCTGGAAGTACATCTGCCAGAAGGCATGGATTCACCGAGTTCGATTCTTCCTCAATAGTGGAGGGAGGTGAACCTTCTTGTCATCGGGAACGGACGGCGTGGGTCGGAGGACGCTACGGTGACACATGTATTTTTAACAAATTTTAATAAATTGTGATGTATTATAAGATATCAGCAGCGATAATACACCTAAAAAAGAAAAAAGGACTCTCTAAAATCAAACGGCAGCCGGAAATGGGTGCCTGTGCGAAGTACTACCATTTTACGAGTGAGTAGAATGGGTATCACGATAGTATACCAGAGAGGGTTGGTCGAAAGTACGATTACGGTACTCTAGAGCTTCGCCGAACCTCGGACGATCGTGTAGGCACTCTCGTGAGATGATACCACTAAAAATGAAGATAGAGTGGGTCCTTGTTTCGGGTACTAAGACGGCCGTCCCGGTCACCTTGTGCGGTCCCTAAAAATTATGGCCACTAAAGATACATCGATCAAAGACATCATCGTCCCGAGTCCAAGGACAACATATGCTGCAGGGCGGAGATACCTGGAGATCCCGATCTGGTTCGAAATCACTGAAGGAACATCTCTGCTGCCCGGATCACGGTCAGAAGGCGGCTACCTTCTTGTGCACCCAAGTGTTGTCTGGCAACTGAGCTCCCGATAAGGTAGATACGATAATATGAGTGCGGTAGAAGTTTCGCTCGTTAATGACTCTAGTTTCAAGTTTTGAGATCTTAGGTGATTTTTCTCACTTTCTTTAACCCAAGATCCTAGCTTTCGAACTACGCTGTGTGAGCTCAAAAAAGGAAGTAATGTGATTGATTTTTATTATCGCTTGATTCTTGGTATACTTCGATTATTAGTCTTGCCCGGAGGGGGAGTGGATGTGAAATGTAATGAGACCGACTCAAGAAACCATGCAAAAATATGCTCTAAATGAGTAGATGAAGAAGTATTTCTACAAGAGGTTTATTTTCAACATCCATGCACTAACATTCAAATAGCACAATTCAACTTTGAAGATTAGACTTCTATCTGCCTCTTCTTAACGGTCTATATTTGAAATTTTCGAAGTGCTCGGCTAGATGCGGAAAAACTATTCTAAAAAAGTAAATGCTTTTGACATAACTTTTCAAACAGAGCAAACAAAAATACAGAAACAAGTAACAAACACGAGGATTTAGTCAAGGAGAAATCACGATGGCCAAAAACTCTTGCTACCAAAACACAATCAAGCCAGAGTGAACAGCAAATTTTGGTTGGTAAATACTTGTCTGCGAGTAAAACCCGGCGTTAATCCGGAGACTAACGCACTTTATTTAATCGAGGAGCGGTGTTATAGCATACTTTGGAGAAACACAAAGGTAAGCGTTATCCGGGGAATAAATTTCTTCGGATGGTCAAACGAAATAGGATTGAACTTTGCGAGCTTTTGAAATGTCTGCGAGCATAATCTTGGTCGAAAGATGCATGGTTTTCAGAAGAAAGAAAGGAGGAAAGAAATAGTCCAGGAAACTATGGGAAAACTCCCTAGTGGGTGCGCCAATTCTGCTATAGGGTAAAATGCTTGGGTTGTTGAATTTATGAATATCCCTCTTAGGGCTTCCAGGTGCTGAAATGGAGACAATAAGATGGCCATGTAGTTCACAAGATGGCACCTGCATGTTCATATTAGCTTAAAACAACTTGATAGAATAAGATAGAAGGTTACTACTGATCTTGGAGTCCTTGGAGAGCACACTAGCGTGGCAGCCGGAGTTCTCCTTGCAAGCTCAAATCTTGGCCACAGTAATTAAAGCACACATACAATCTCTACTGTAACTGCATTTCCTATCAATTAAGTCAATATATAATAAACATTTAAACTATGCACATCTAATCCATTCATCTCATGCTATATAAAGTGATTAAATAATAATGACAATATCAAGCATAGAATGGACAAACAAATACGGTTCGTGATTTATAAAAAGGATTCAGCACGGTGTACCAAGCCTCCTACGACCTTCCAATCTCTCTATCTCTCAAAGTGGTGATGTCTTGATCGCAAGTTCTCAATGAGCCTCTTTGACCTTTGAAACCACTACACCAACTTAATGATCTCTACTTCACAGTATTCAAAAACTTTGACAATCCTTACGACCTTGAACCAAGAGCCTTCGACTCATTTTATAGGAGATGGAGAGAAGCCAAATCCATACCCTTCTCTTTCACAGAGTTCGAATAGAAAAAACCAATATTTTTCCTCAACCTCCATGCTTTTGCCTTCTTTGAGAGTTCAATTTTTTATGGCAAGGCCCAATAAGAGGTCAGTGCTTTACGGTTCCTTTTTGTCTTGACTCTCTTGTGGCGTGGAGGTCGTCATTCTCACTTCGGGTTTTTCTGATTTCAAACCTAAACACGGGTAATGCTTCCCCTCTAGTGTAAGCAGAACATTACTAACCTGCTGCGGCCATTCAATAGTCGGGTGCGTTATAATGCTTGTGTGTTGTTATAGTGAGCGTTACACCCAGCAGAAATAAGCCCCAGTTTAGGTCTTTGTATTCCTTCCATGTTATCTTCTCCTGCGAGGCGGTAAGGGTATTTTTACTATGTTATCTACCTCCAAATGGAAAGGACCATGCCCTCCCTCGGCTAGGCACTGAAAAAGATAAACAAAAGGTAAAGGAAGAAAAATAAGATCATGAGATTGAGAGAGAATTTGAAATCATCCAGGTGGACAGTGATGAGGAGAATGAAGAAACGATCTCAAACTTGCTCATCCAAAACCAAAATGTACAAATTGAATACCTCTGAGAAAATCTAGATAGGGCCCAGACTGTGAATAATGCCCTTGACTTGGAGAACAGGCAGCTAGGAGCACAAATCGCAATTTATGAAGCTACAGCTATCAAGGCCCTAAAAGAAGCCCAAAAGGCACAGGTGAAACTAGAAGAGTTCATGGGCACTTATGAAGAGAGTGAGGATGAGGAAGGATAATCTAGGGGGAGACCTATAACCATGGGGTTGAGGAAGGCATTGGCAAAGCAAAGGGAACAAGAATCAGCCCTAGCAGAACAACTCCCTCTAGATGAGCTTTTGGCCATGGAGATAACACATGATCGGGAGCCTTGGTTGGAAAGATCCAACATACATTTGGAGGCTAAATTGAAGAAATAAAATCAAAATCTTGACCTTCAAAGAAGGATGACTAAATATTATGCCCAAAGAAACCAAATTGCAAGGGCTAAACTGAAAAAGGCCCAAACAAAGATCCAAGCACTAAAAGAGGAAAAATGCCAAGCTAACCTTGGAACCTTGGCACAAGCTTCTCTACAAGTCTCTCAAAACCCATGAGGCACACTTCCACCAAATTTGGGAGAATTTTGACAAATTTTGGTTTTTTGCTAATTTGAGGACCAAGGGGGTAGCACCCATGGTGCTACGCTTTTTCTCAGAGCATCTTCAGGAGGAAAGGCTTACATTTTTGGAATCCTTGGCTCAATTATAGCATGCTCACAAATTTTTAGGTCAACTGGAGTTGTTTTGGTCCTCCAAAAGGGTAAAAAAACACCCTAATTTTCACCTTTCTGCCTAGTTTTCAGGAAAGGTGTTGCGCCTTTACCAGCCTTGGAATTTTTTATTTTTGAACTGGTTGCATATGTCCAATCAGAGAAATAAGGGTAGTTCTGGAAAGTAGACTCAAAGGGCTTTCCAACGAGCCATCACGGAGCCTATTTCGACATCAGGAAGGCCTTCAAAACATTCCTGCAAGTTGACCCAGTTTTCCTGCTCCAATGCTACGCCCTTGGCATGGAAATTCATCCTAAAACACAGTGTTGCACCCTTAATAGAGGAAAATTCAACAATGTACGCTTGGCAGATCCCAAATGTCAATTTATTTGCTAAAAATACCTGAAAATATATTTTGTTTTAGATATTTTGTGCCTTGGGCCTTGCAATGTCTCAAGGACAATAGTGACATTTCTGATTAGCCAATAGACTTCTAGAGACTCTATTAGGATTTTCTCCTCCTTTCTTGTTAAATAGAGCATTGAGGATTCTTTGTTAATGTTGAAATTTGATGAGTTTTGAGAGCAATACATGGTTTTTTGAAGTTGAAGAGAAATTTGGTGTTGTGGAGCTTGTGAATGATTTGCTTTGATTGATGATGATGAAGGCTTGCTTGCAGGATCCCTGAGCTTGGTTAATGGTGATGTGCCTCTAATTTTTTCATGTTTTCTTGTTTATCATTGTATCCATCCTTCTATTTTGCAGTAGATCAGAAAATTATAGGCTAAGAAATGTTGTTTGAGGCACCTTAGTCCTTCCTGTTTACTATTGTCTTTATGTTTTCCTCTGGTGGGTTAGTTTAAGGAATTCTTAGCTGCTCCTTAGACCCACCTAAGCTTTTTTGTTTCATCAATGGTTTAAGAAAGTAGTTTTCAAATATGTTTTATGGTTAGCCATGCCTACTTGATGCTATCTAAACTCTATTTGTGGAATCTCTCTCTGATGTGTTACTCGCTAGGTTTAGCCAAAGAGGCCATGTTTTGATCATGCCCTTTGTCCATGCTTGAGTAGTTTGCCTCAAATTTCTTTGTAGCTTGATCAAATGATGCTTAGGAGTTCCCTCTTCTTTGATTAAAGTTATTTTTCATCTTATATGTTTTCAAACCTTGAAGGTGAAATCACTAAAGTTAGATAAGTTTTCTTACTTTCTTTGTTTCACTAAATTGTTCATCTTGAATGTCTATTTGTTTAAATATTGTCATTGAGTTAATGGTTTTCCCTATCTCATGATTATTATCTTTTTCTTATTGGTATTTGAGACCTTCCTTTTTATGGGTATTTGACAAAGGATACTTCACTGCCCTTTGCCCTACCTTGTTCACCAACTTAATGTCCATTTCACTTCACACATAACCTTAAATATCCATTGACCATACTAGATTTTTCCTATGATGCACTCTGACTCATTATTGAGATATCCATGACTTTCATAGACTCCATAGCCTAATGATTTTATGACCTCTCACTTCACCTATCCTACTTGATCATCTTACCCAACCAGAACAAACAACAAAACTCTACACTTAACAACTAGCCTAAAATCAACCCTAAAAGCAAACAAGTTTACATCCTTTGCACATAATAGAGAGAGCCCTCTCTGAGTCCAGGAAGGCTAGGTCCTAGGACTCCAAAGACTGGTCTGATGTTACCTTGTGCATTTGGTATACCAATTTGCTAAATCACAAGACCCTAACAGTTAGTATCATCTGGCCAATAAGTCCAGTAGGAATGAGGCCAGATGTGTTTTGATCCCATGCTCATCACACCGTAACATATTCATGAATAAATAGAAATTGTAGACTTACAAAAAAAACAAACATACATTTCAGAACATGAATTAAAAATTATATTGTCAACCAGCCCTTGTTATGATGTATCAATAAAATTTCAAATCTTCTAAATCTAAAATTTCACACTAATTTGATGTATCACTTCAAAAGTGATATGTAAGTTTGATGAATAGTTAAACTACCAACTGAAAAATATGACAACATTGCCACTAATTTTATGACTAGTCAAAAACCCTAGCTTCAAATTTCAATAGAAATTGAGATATTATATTCATTTCAACTATTCTAAATCTAAAATTTCACACTAATTTGATGTATCACTTCAACAATGATATACGAGTTTGACCAATATTTAATGTACCAACTGAAAAATATGACTAGTAAAAAACCCTAGCTTCAAATTTCAATAGAAATTAAGATATTATATTCATTTTAAAGATGTTAAAGATACATAATTATTACTTTGACATAAATTTTTATATTGAAAACACATCGTAGTATCAAGGTTCAAAAACATTGTTATAAAAAACTTTTATTTTAATGAAAAATAAATTCATTTCAAAAAAGTTATTAAGTTCATTTTCATTTAAGTCAAAGATCATAACTCTAATGGTTTGACAAACAATTTGTTTCCTTAGTTGTGTAGGTTCAAATCTCCTTGGACATGTTGTAACTAGGCCATTAGTGGCATTTATGAAATAGTTGTACCTACTGTAATAAATTTTCCTTCTCTTTAAAAAAAAAACTATATTTTTATTTAATAAATAATAAATCAATCTTAAAAATATTTATTAAAACTTGTAATAGCCAATCTGATCAAAATTACCAATTCTCCAAAATCATGATTTAGAAAAAAACACAATTTTTTATTTAATTAAAAAATAAATCTTATTTAAAAATATTTTTTGAAACTTATTTTTAATATAAAATGAAATAATATATAATTATAAATTAATATATCATTTATAAATTAAATAATTAAAACCATTTGGAAAGTGATAGCAAGAAAGATTCATAATCAACCACAATACAAATCAAAGCCAACTCTTTTGAATAACTTGCCAAAGAGATTTTTTCCCTAAGAAAATTCAAAATTCTATTTAAAAAATAAACACCTATCCATTTGGAGAATCACTTTAAAGAGCGAATTCCTTTACTAGATCACTTTAAAACAGATTTCGCCTAAGACTTTAAAAACAAAATTCGACTAAAGAATGGTTTTAAAAGAGCCCAATGGTTGATCAAAACGCTTTAAAGGAGATTTATGTAATGACTTTAAAATTAGCCTTGTGTTGAGATGCGTCTATGCTGGAAGCCCAATACAATTTATAAATTAAATGCCCAGATTTACCAATACAACAGAAAAAAGCAAAAACTGAAAAATAATACAGTTCCACAATCATTTAAAAAAACAAAAATTGGATAATTTTGGGGGCTATTTGTAGCTCAAGGGCGAAATTTAAGGGGTTTTAGATTTTAGAGGGGCGAATTTTTTATATAAAATTATTTTTATAATTTTTGTATAGTTAGCCCCAAAATTATTTTAAAAATAATTAATTGTTATGTTTTAGCCCAAAAAAATAGTGGTGCATAAAACGTGAAAGTCTGGATTCGCCTCCCAATTTATTGATTTGGTCTATTTTCAGTTGCATTCGCCCCCGATTTACTGGGTTGGAGGGTTTTGGAATGGCATTCGCCCCCAGTTTACACTGATGATGAGGGCAATGCAGCTGATTTACTGGGTTGGAGGGTTTTGGAATGACATTCACCCCCAATTCTGTTTACGCCTATGATGAGGGCAATGGAGCTGATTTATTGGGTTGGAGTGTTTTGGAATGGCATTCGCCTCCGATTTACGCCGTTTACGCCGATGATGAGGGCAATGGAGGGCTTTGGGTTGCATTCGTCCCCCAATTTTTGGCTTGGAAAGCTGGAGGGTTATTGGAATGGCATTGGCTGATTGAATGAATGTGGAACATGATAACTTTCAAGAGAATGTTTGTTACAGGAGATGTATCAAGATTTAACAAAGGAAAGGCTAACTGAGGACAATGCAACCTTTCAAGAAGACCAGCTGACTACAGGGTTGAATTGTGGACTGTGGTTGGTACGCCAATGTCATGGACTCTAATTATTGGAGGATATGCACAAAATGGATGGGGTGAGGAGGCCATTGAGATGTTTCACGAAATTCAAGGGAAAGGATTAAACCAAGACCGGATCACTTTCTCCATTGTTCTTAGCGCTTGCTCCAGCCTTGGAAATCTAGAATATGGTAAGCAGATTCATGGTCATATTATCCAAGTTGGATACGAATCAAATGTGTTAATAAGGAATAATATTGTTGATATGTATGCAAAATGTGGAGATATGGAGGATGCACAGCTCATGTTCGACACAACGCTAAAGCAAGATGATGTTTCATTTAATGCCTTGATTTTTGGATACACTCGGCACCAACGCGGGGAAGGTGCATTGATCCTTTATAGCCAATTGCAAAAGAAAGGGGTGGATGTATTTGAGTTTACCTTTGCAGGGGTTCTCAATGCATGTGCCAGCCTACTAGCTCTAAATAGGGGCAAACAAATCCATGCTCATGCCATTCTAAATGGATATGAGTCGAATGTCTTTGTGGGGAATTCCCTTGTTGATATGTATGAAAAATGCAGGAGCATTGACAATGCAAACAAATTATTCATTGAAATGCCTGAACGAGATGGAATTTCATGGAATGCAATGATCACGGGATATGCCCAACAAGGGAACGGAGAGAAGGCCTTAAAGTTCTTTCAACAAATGCAAGGAGAAAGCAAGGAGAAGGTATGAAACCTATTGATTTCACGTTCGCGAGTGTTCTAAGTGCATGTGCTAATTTGTAATCTCTCAGACTGGGGAAACAAATTCATTCCCAAATCATCAAAACAAGATTTGATTCTAGTGTCTTTGTGGGAAATTCTCTGGTTGATATGTATGCCAAATGTGGGGACTTAAACGAAGAACGCTCAATATTTGCGAGAATTCCTAACTGTAATGTCATCTCATGGACTGCAATGATAGCTAGCTATGCACAAAAAGGACATAGTGAGGATGCCTTGAAATTATTTCAAGAAATGCAAAGGAGAGGTGCTAAACTAGACCAGGCCACCTTTGCAAGCATTCTTAGAGCCATTGCCACTATAGCTGCCTTGGAACTAGGCAAGCAGGTTCAAACCCATACTTTTAAAACTAGGTTTGTAACAAATTTCTTTGCTGGAAGTGCTCTCGTTGATGTGTATTCCAAATGTGGAAGCATAGAGAGTGCACTCCACGTGTTCAAAAAAATTCCTGAGGGGAATTTGATTTCATGGAATGCTATGCTTGTAGGATTTTCTCAGAACGGGTATGGCAGGGAAACACACCAACTATATGAAGAAATGACATTCTAAGATGAGGCTAGACCAGGTCACTTTCATTACTATTCTCTCTGCATGCAGCCATGCTGGACTAGTGGATGGAGGTTATCAATATTATAATTCCATGAGTCGAAATCATTGTCTAACACAAAGAGTAGAGCACTATGCCTGCATGATCGATCTTCTTTGTCGTTATGCATGCCTAGATGAAGCAGAAGAATTATTTAATGATATGACATGTGAACCTGATGCTATTATGTGGTTGGAACTGCTTGGTGCATACAGAATTCATGGAACATTCGGTTGGGAGAACGTGCAACAGATTGCCTTTTCAAGTTGGAACCAAAAAATGCAGCACCATATATACTACATTCTAATATATTTTCCGCTGCTGGCAGGTGGGAGGATGTAGCAAAGGTGAGGAAAATGATGAATGACAGGGGAGTTAAGAAAGAAACAACATATAGCTGGATTGAGGTTGAGGCTAAGGTGCATGCCTTTGTTTCAGATGATACATTGCACCCACAAATTAAGGAGATTTATGCAACATTAGATAAATTGGTTGTGCATATGAAAGCAGCTAGTTATGTGCCAGACAAAATTTTTGTGTTGCATAATGTGGATGAGGAACATAAAGAAAAGTTCCTCTGTTATCACAGTGAAAAACTAGTAGTTTCATTTGGGCTTATCAGCACCCCTTCTTGGAAAAACTAGCAGTTTCATTTTGAAAATAACAGTATATTTACTTTCTGAATATATATTTTCTACATTTTGGCATGATTATAAATGTCAACAGTTAGATTCAGTTAATGTAATTTCATGGGTTTCTTGAAATGGAATTGAGCTTCCCGTAAAATGTTTTCAAACAGGGTTACAAAATGGATGTGTTTGTATGTGAATTTAAACCCCATTATCCTTTAAATACAATGATAAAAGGATAGAAACTTAAAATGTTAGAAGCTTATTTTTTGAAGGAAAGGTAGGTAGAATTTGCCCCAAAATGTTGAAACCATCAAGGGAGGCACTGGTGCAACTCTTCCATTTGGTATTTCATGTTCTTATGTGTTTGAAATTTCTCGTTTCTTGGTTTGTCTTCTATTATTGCACACACTGGTGGTTTCTCCTCAACTTGCTTGGCATACCTTAATTTTCATTACATATCTGGAAACATGGAAAGGTAATGCATTTATGTGAAAATGATGTTGGATGGAAGGTACTGCTTGTAGGTTGTTCTCTTTTTTAGTTTGTCCATTCTTTTCAAAACCATATTGTGCATTGATTGTGTAATTTTCTTTTTGTCATCAAGTGTATTATATTTTCGTGATGCAATTATATTTTTATCTTACACTTGCTCAATTTAAGCTCGTTAATTCAGAATTTTTGAGTGAAATATCATTTTCTCTTGGTACCTCCTACTCTGCCCTTGACTATATGTGGTGCACTTATTTCTAGGCTTTGCAATTATGTTTGCCAGGCTACACAAGATTGATTTTCGATGGCATTGTAAAAAATTTCAAAGCACACAGAGAATGCAACATGCACGTATTGAAGCATTTGAGAATTAGTGGTCTTTTTGGGATAACAAGAGAGCACCTTGAGAAGTTGAATTACCTTTTGGATGGTGGTTTACAGCAGAAGTCTCATTCATTAAAAACACAGTTTTATCCTAATGGTCACTATTATTCACTTTCACATGATGATGATAGTACAATTGATATTGAAGCTTGCCCTAGATGTGGGAATGCAAGGCTTGCTCATGACTTCACCAATGAAAGTTTCCAAAAGAAAAAATACCAGAAAGTTAGAGAGTGTCGGGATTGTACATTTTGTATTGCACGTTGTGACGAGTGTGAAAGCTGTATTGATGGTAGTGAATATGAAGAAACATTTTGTCTTGATATGCTCTGTGCTGACTGCGTGCAGGCTTCTCAACTACCAAGAATCAGAAGAGCCTTCTTGTGGTAAATACACATTATCAGAGTTTTAGCTTTACTTTAGGCTTCAATTATTTGGGCTATTATTTTCTTGTAATTTGTGCCCAAAATTGATTGTTTTGACCCTATCTCAGGGAGCTGTTGAAGACAAAGAAAACAAATCATTATCTTTTTGTGTTTTGAGGTGTACATATTAGTTTTCCTTATTTTGAGAATCAAAGGTATATCGAGGACAAAAAATATGAAGAAATTCTATTTCAATTTTCATGAGAAGAAGCCAACAACAGTTTTTCCTTTGGGAGATTTTGGAGAATGTTGGTTGATAGTTTAGGCCCTGTGATATTACAATTTTTTTTTTCAGACCTTGTTCATGAGAAGGCTACTGAACAGTAAAGTTGCATGTGGTCTGGCTTTATATAGCAATAGACAATAGTTGTAAATTACCTACATTTATCAATTTGAAAAAAAAAGTTGTACAGGAAAATAAACTTCTTATGGGTCTAAAGAGAGAAACAGTGTCTACCTCAAAATATTGTGGTGTGTTTGGTGGGTTGTGCTATGTCAGAACTAAACACAACTATAAAGGTGGCTTTCTTATCATGATGGAGTGTTTTTTATGGTAATCTCAAGACCAGGATCATATTACTCTGGTACAACATGATGATTGACGCCTGTTTTTTGGGCAACTAGAATAAATAATGATTTGCATGATTAGCCCATTCAGCCACAAACATCAAGTGTATTGTATGTCAAAAAATCTTCATTTGTATTTATATTGTAAAAATTTGAATTCTTTTGTACATATTTGGTGAGTCGCCAAATTGAGAAATTGGGAAAAAAAAAATTGCGGACATATAATATTTTTGTGTTTGAGCTGGCTAGAATCTCATATCCATACATCTAATTTTTACTCTTAGCTACCAAGATGTTATATTGGTTGTTGGCCTATCTTTTGAATTTTGATAGTTTGATGCCAGGTTAAGGGAAATACAAGCTATAGTGAAAATTCTTGTAAAGTGTGAAGTTGCTTGGCATGCAGACAATAGTTTATGTTGTTGGTTACTTGCTTGTATTTTGAAGATTTGTGTCAGGGGTAGTGGGAAGATAAGATTACTCAAGAAATAAGTGTATGTTTAAGGTGTGATAAGTAGCATATAATTTTTCTCAAAGTAATCAAAGAAGCTTATTTGAGAGTGTAAACTTTTGTGATAAGGATAAACTTCTTTGAAGTAATATAGATAAGGATGTTATTATTTCCAGACTAGCATGAATTGTATGGAGGTGGAACTTATGGACTTTAACAAAGATACTGCTTGTTTCACAGAAATATATCAGGACGTGATGAAAGGAAAGGTGTGAATGAGGATAAATTGACATTCAGAAAAAAATAGTTGATTGTAGTGTTGAACTATAATTATAATGCCATTAAAAGCAAAATCACGCTACTCTTGTTGATCCGGTGTCCATTTAGGAAAATCATGAGCCTGTAAAACTGAATGGACAATCGATCCTGCTTTTTGCTTTACAGAAGAGAAGATTAGGATACAATCGATCCTGCTTTTTGTTTTACTGAAGAGAAATTTAACATCATTATAAAGGAAAGCTTATGAGGATTTGAATGGAGTGGGTCAATCAATATATAGCATCAATGAAGGCATGGTGATGTTCAGACACCATCTTTCATGTTTTCAACCTCATAATTTTTATATGGCGTGGATCATGGTGAGCAGCTGCATGCATTATTTTCACTGGTGAAGGACATCTTTCCTTCAATGCCCCTAATTCTAGTAACCTAATTTTAGTTGACAAGCCTCAATGATGATTTTAAATTTTTACCATCTAAGGAATCAGAAGGTTGCTTCACTTAAAAGTTGACAAGCCACATTAACAATGATTTTACCATCTCAGCAATCAAAAGGTAGGCCATTTAAAAGCTGACAAGCCTCAACATAGAACATTCTCAAAATGTTATTGGCCTGCATGCCTTACACAAGCCACATTTTGCAATGGGATTTGAATTATTTAGACAATTTTTAGATGCCTACGATTGGTTTCCCTTATCTATGATAGCTATTGGTGCAACATTTCATGGAAAAAATGTTTTGGATTATTTGAAAGCCCGATTCTGAAAAATATCTAAAGCACTTCCTTCAGACATACAAAGAAGGCTTAAAATTAGCTATGACACACTTGAAGAAGAGGAGAAAGATATATTTTTCTCTCTGTGGATTTCCTCTATCCCTTGCTGCTCTATAAATTTACCGATAACTATCTTGCTATCTAGCCATGAGATGCGGTGTAACAACCCACTGCAGAGAAGTCTCTTACATCCCAAACCCTGTGATCAACATTTCAGTATGGGTCATGTGACATTATCTTTTCATTATCATTTTCGTATTATGCTCCATCTTTAGCATTGGATAGATATCCCTTGTTCATGAGTTACTTTTGTTTCATATTTTGGATAGATTGTACAGTGCAGTTAGGCACCTGGAATGTAGCTCAGAAAATATACTATGAAGACATTCTGTGTTAAAAATGTAGATACATATAACAAAGGATATCCCCCTTTGTGTTAGAGAGTGGTTTTAGTTAGGGATATGATAAAGTCTCTTTAAATCTCCCTTCTAGTCTCATGGGATGAATATGATAGATAGGGGCACTTCATGGAAATTTGGGATCCTTGCCCACTGTTGAAACCTAGAACCTTATATCTCAGATTCTCAGTTATAGTTATTTTCATGAGTATATATAATATATCTTAATCAACCTTTTATTTAAAAAAAATGGATCACCAAAATAAAGAAGAGAGTTCAATATTGGCAGTCACTTTTTCTTCATGGAAGAAGATTATACGTCATAAGAATAAAGGATGGATTTGGTTGGGGAGGATTGTTGAGTCTTCATAACTTGGAAAACAAGTGTCTTGTAGAGGTCAACCGTAAAATCTTTATGTTGCACGATCACATCTGTGAAATGGGCATAGCCTTTGGAGGAGGAGGAGCCTTGGCAGCCTATGTGGCACATCACTGACAACCTCAGGAATTCAGTAACTATTCCATTGATATGAGTGGGTTGCAGCTGCTAAGTTTTGAAGGTGATTATTTGGGAAGTGTATATATATTATATCCTGATGAGATGGTCAGATCTTCAATGCCTCTACTGGGATAGTTGTCCATACTCCTCCCCGCGTTCTCATATTCCTATAAAGAACTATTTTAGAAGTGGTAGAGACTGGAATATACACTAGGAAGCATTGAGAATGAAAGTGAAGTGAATTTTTCTAGTTCTGAAGAAAGCTTGTGCTCATATTTTGACCTTGCTAGAAGGCAGGGGTTTTGAAATAATCATATTTAATATTTAAGAGTGCATCAGAGGAGCCTCCACGATTAACGGAGTTGATATATCTCGCCTCCTTATGGTTACCAAAGATAGGGCATTTGAATCATCTATAAAGTTAGAAACAATTGCTCTAAAAGGATGCACAGTCAGATTGAAGGATTATATGGGGAAAGCTTACATCCTAACATTGCCAGAAGAATTTTTTTGTATCTACTCCTTGAAGAAATAGACTCCAAGCATGCATGATGTCATTGCCAGATTCCTTTGGGAACTTAATAAGGGCCTCCAACATATTGATGATTCAAGAAAAGGTGCTATTTTTTCTTCTTTTTTCATTCCATATTTCATAAATCGCAGGGAAAAGCACTTTGATTTTACAAGAAAAATGAAACCCCGAGAGTCCCCATTGAACTTGAGCACAGGTTTGGACTTTCTTACTTTACAGGTTTGGAATATGTGTGGTTGTGATACCCCACAACAAAAACATTTGGCAACATGGGTGCTTTCAGAATTGGTAAACACTTATAGAGAGGTGTTTGGAAACTAGCTCATTTTATTGTTTTGGACCTTTTGTTCTTCATATTTTAGTGTGTACACTATAGATAGCCTATTTTGTAAACATAACTATTTGGTCATGTTATTGTTGGTAGTTGCTAGATGACCTATTTCATTCATTAATTTAATGGTTTAGTTTCTATTGTATGACTTCAAAATTTGTATGATTGTTTGTAATTGATAAAATCTAGATTCTAGATGGTTGATGCTCCAAAAAAGTAATCATTAATGTTCTATGATGGTTGATGGCCTCTTCTATCTTGATTTATGTACAAATATTCATGTTTTCATATATTCTGCAACTAATTTGGAATTATGGATGTATATCAATGGAAATGTCCTCAAAAGTACTGTCACTACCTTGTAGATTGTAAACAAACTTTGGGGGTTGCTTTGTGGTGATGAAAATGATCTTGCAGCTTCTTTACGACAAAAAATTTTCTCTATAGAGTTATCTTAAAGATGAGTTTAGATAAATTGATCTTACCTTGGGCTGAGGCTGAGACATAAATGGTTGTTAAAGACCTTATGATGAGTGTGGGCCATTAGGGCCCAAGCATGCCAACTAAGATGGTGGGACATGAATTAATGGCCAAAAGGACTATGCTAGACTAGAAATCCATGCACCAAAAACTCAAGCATAAAACCTAGAAGAGATACTATTTGGATATGATTGTTCGTTACACTCCAAGTATCATTGGACAAAAATAGGTATATAGATCTTAGAATTTTAGATGATAATTCCATATTTCAAATATTAATGGTCTTTTCTAACCCGTATTATGAGTTTGTAGCAGAATACATGACTTAGACTTGAGAGAGTCACAGTATCACCTTTCTGAAGGGAGTATTGGGAATATTAGTCATGTCATGTTCAATGTAGATGTATTTTATGGGATAAGTTTGTTTAGGAAGCTTAAGCTTTGGAATAGCTGACTATTGTCTGGAAAAATATTGTGTTGGTAGCATTTGTTAGCCCCACCTAAACCTGTGAATAGTAATCCAATTGCACCCAAGGTATAACGGTTGGTTAAAGTGGAAAAAATTTAAGGTCAATATCTCAGTTGTTGCCCACAGCGAATGTAGACAATAGGCATTATCATTCAAGACCAACTGTGTATAGCAAAATTTTAGACTAGGGCCTTGACTCTTATACATGCTTAAATGTGAAAAGGGTAGGATAGTCAGCAAGTGATGTGGTGGTAGTGGCCATCTTAGACTTGAGTGGTAATGCCACATGTTGTTATCAAGAAATTGTTGTAGAAAAAAATGGATAAGGAGAATGAGTTGTAATTCACATTTTATTATCAAGAAGTTGTAGAAAAATTTGGATAAGGAGTATGAGATGTAATGCACATGTTATTATCAATAAGTTGTAGAAAAAATTGGTTAAAGAGTATAATGGTGTAGAGCGGCCACTGCACATCTGCTCCAACTGTACCATAGTTTTCAATGCTTTTGGTGGATTTTCCCTTTATGGTGGAGGCCGAGCTTTTAGCGAACACTAGAGATTGGGCTGCTTTGTTCTGTTTTTTATGAAGCGGTTGGGTCTCCTTTGGAATGTGCTGCCTAACACTTTTATAAGACTGCATTAGAAGGGCTGGAGGAATTCTCTGTAAAATTTGTGACTTTGTTGTTGTTATTGAGATCTGGGCAATATCTGTAATAGCTAGAGTTTACAAGTAAATATGACCTTACCATAATTGTCTTCTTCTTCCTCACACCCCTCTTCTTTTCTGCTATCTCCAAAAAATCTTGAAGACTTGTTGCTTTCCCGATTTGAAAATTCCCCTTAGTCTTCTGCCAATCCATTTCTAGTCCATGATGTTATGAATCTCCTCTTCTTGTTTATGTATGCTGAAAATCTAGGTTTTTTAGTTCTCATTAATTCTACAATATTTTCTCAGGATTGTAGTGGAAGATTGGTTCAGCTGTCAAAATATCCAGCTTTAATAATTCATTGGAATAAATTTGTATATGGGCATGATTCGTGATAGTATGCTTGACCAGTCTGATTGGATGAACATAGTGTGCTTTCCTAGACTTTGTGATCTGGATGAAACCATCCATGAATTTCCTATAGAATTCTTGTAATAGAAGCTTGTCTAACACTTCGGGAGGAGGAAATTGGTAGATGATGAGTTGTCAAAGAACTAGACACAATATTACAATATTTGTGGAAGAAATAAGCATATTTCGCTCTCAATAACTGTTGTGTTTTTTCTGTGGTTCTATGTGAGTACTCTTTCAACAATCAATGCATTTTGTTGAAGAAGCTATTTGTTTTGTATTTGATATCAGTGGCTACTATAGGTGGACTATTATGATGTTTTGATCAATTGTACTTTCCCTTAGGAATTTTGGGGTAGGTAACAGTGTCTAGACAACATAAGAAACTAAATGAAATGTGTTGGATTGAGGGAATGTTGTTCCTGGTAATGAATTGAATCGTTGATTGGTTGTACTTGTCCCCAGTAGATCTTTCTCACTACTTCGAAACTTGTGCATTTACTCAAGCATTATGATGGTACATGGCCTTCATATTGACTTCTCTATATATTTTACACAGTAACCATACTATCTCTCTGGATGGGGGCTAGAAAATGTCAGTTTTGTACTCCTGATGCACTGCTGCTTTTTTTATATTCATTCTTCCAGGAGTTGGTCAGTGCATAGGGATGTTGTGGTTGCTTGAGCGATTCATTTTCTTTGTTGAAGGAGTGGTGAACATGGTATTGATGCTCTGGGGAGTGAAATACTCCACTCCTTGTTGGATGAGAGCAATTGATGGGTTGGAAAATTGTAGTGCTGCATGCACAATAGGATTAACTCACAACAGGGAAAAACTTTGTGTTCCTTTGCCTATCAGTAGACAGTAAGTCCATGTTTTCTATCTCCAGGAGGGTTTATGTGGTAAAAATAGTTTGATGTGTCATTCACATCCATGTTGTGCTTCTTCTGTGTTCTAGCAGCAATGGCAGGGTGGGATAAACTCTGGTGAAGGACTCTTGAATATTGCCAATACTAGCACATTAAAGCTCATTGAATATTTTGTACTTTCAGAGGTTTTGAAGTTAAGACTCTTGACTCCCTCGTTTCTTCTTCCTTTAGGGTTCTCACAATTTGAAACTAAAGAATTGGCTGGTCCATTGATGGACATGTGACATGCGTATATTAGTTTGGACCCTCTTGTTTTAGGAGGGGGTTCACTTATTAAATCTCAGGCTCTTGATCTCCTAGCGTTGATAATTTATATGATGGAGGTTCCACTTTTGAACTTCAAGGTGTTGAGATGATAGACAAAAAACATGCAGGAGCTTAAGTAATTTTCTCAAAGGTATATATAGTTTGATTGGGTCTAATAGTCAGTAGTAGCAGGGCTTGCCTAACATTTAGTAGCAAGGTATTCTTATGTTCATTGCATATTCCTGAAATATCTTGAAATTTGATGGTTACAAGAGGGTCAATTGTTTGACCTTTCTAGTGACATTTAGATTCCTAGATATTCCTGGAATCTGCAATCCTCATAAGTTAAGCAATCAGTACAATAGCATGTGTTTAGTTTTAAGAGGTAACATGTTTAAATCCAAATGCATTGAATACCCCTTCCTAAATTCACATATGTATTCCTTAATAGATTTTAATATTTAAATAACTCTTTATTATTGTAATTAACTACAGGGAGAATTTTTTGGGCAGTTTGATTATCTACTAGGTGTTCTATGTAAATGATTGATTGTATTCATGTCGTTTGTGTGCAGGAGTTCTTGATACAAAATGTGCACTCTCTTCAGGAATACAAAGGGCATGCAGACAATTTTATTTGCTATCTTCTGCCTGGAACACCCTATTCACATAATCAATATGCTCCAGGTGATCTCTTAGATTTTACTGGCATTGAAATATAGTACACTTGCTCTCTCTTCTTCTAAATTTAACACTATATGTTGTTGTGTAATTAGGAGGTCTTCTTTACACATTGCAGGATACTAATTTGCAATATGTTACATATTCTTCCTTCTTGCTCTTGACATGGAAAATACTTGAGCTCCTCTAAATAAGTAGTAACTTGTGGTGGGACAATGATAGTCACTCCTCACAGGCTAAGAGCACTTGCAAAACACCAGGTATAGATTCATCATAGCACAATGCTTAATTTTCCTATTATTTCAAAAATTTACTAATGTATGCAGGATCTAAATCAATTTTGTGTTAATGAAGGTTGATTACATACTGGGAGATAATCCTATGAGGATGTCATACATGGTTGGATATGGTTCCCTCTATCCAAAACTTATTCATCAAAGAGCCTCTTCTCTATCCTCCAAGGCCAATCATCCTCAACCCATTCCCTGCAAAGCAGGCTTCCAATCTCTGTACAATAATGCACCCAATCCCAACATCTTTGTGGGAGGCCTAGACAACATGGATAGGTTTACTGATGTGAGAAACAATTATGATCAATCTGAACCTTCCACCTACAATAATGCACCCTTAGTGGGTTCCCTTGATTATTTGGCCCATTTTACTAACTCTTAAATATCCTATCTTCTTCTTCTAAACAAGAGAGGGAATTAATAATGCTTGGAGATAAGGGTTATAAGCAGCCCAGTATCCCTTGCTATTGTTCACATGATTTCTGTAGGATCTCCAAAATCGAATCAATGGAATCTGCAGGATCTCCAAAATACAATCAATGGAATGGAATTAAATTTGTATCCCTTGATATTGTTCACATGATTTCTGCAGGATCACCAAAATAAAATCAATGGAATGGAATTAAAGCTCTTAAATCAAGACTTTGGTCATTAGTAATTTTTGCATATTCATTATATGATGCAACTAGTAATCTTACTCGTTGGAAATTTTTGCAAGTTCGTTATAATGTAGATTGTGACATAATCGTGAGTAACGTGATATTGCATGAACAATGCATTAAGTAGTTGTAGCAGATTTGGACATATTCATGAGGAATACGTGACATTGCACTAATAGTTAATTAAATAGTTGAAGGAGATTCATTCTTTCAGAACATTTTTACTCCCTTCACGTTTAATATGGTTACAGGAGTTTTGTGACATATTCCTCAACAATGTCGCATTTAAGTAGAAATTCATTAAATGGTTGAAACATTCATGGTTGATAGCTTTGACTAGAGGGTGTGACATCTTTCTCATATGGTGAAACATGTGACTGAGTTTTAGTGGAATAATTATTATTTTCCTTCAAATCTAATGTTAAAATTTTAAAAAGGTAGTTTATCTTTTAACACATTAGTAAGTACATGTCACTCTTGTATTAGAAAAAGGAATTTTATTTCTCCACTTTTCTCATAAGTTATGCACATTAATATACTTTGTTCATGTTTCATAAGTTTCATTTTTATTTATTCCTTCTCTTGAATTAATTTACTTAGACAATTCTGGTTTCTTTCCTTCTTGGTTTAAACTAGCTCCTCCATATACCATTGTTGAATAAGGTATGTAGAGAAGGGGGTGGAGATAATATTGATTTTGATCACAGAAAATCAAGATTTCCTACACAACTACCCCCCCCCCCCCCAAAGCGATGGTACAAATTCCTGTCTCTTATCAGTTTTTCTACTCCTGACCATATCACTCTGCACAATACATAAATTTAATATAGGAAAGGTTCTGGTGCAATACTGATGCATGATTGTACTATTTTTGGCATATTTCATTGCATTATTTTGGTGCTACAATCAACAATTGTGTATCATGTATGGTAATGTGTTTGGCCTAAATGCTTGTGATTACAATTTTGGATCTTCACATTTAGTAAAAACAAATCAAACATTTTGTTTTTTTTTTATGAATTTATGTTTATTTTTTATCCAATGGAGATGATTGGTGACTTGGGTTCCTTTTAATCAAGCTTCACCATGTGGCCTTACCTAGTGATATACAACTCGTCTCTTGATGTTTTCTTCCCTTATAACCATGTCACATTATTCATACCATAGCGAAAAGTACTGGTGTAATACTGATGGATGCTTGTACTGTTTTCGGCATTTTCGAGTGCTTCATTTGGTGCTACAAACAAGTTTGGATGTGTGTTACTTAGTTTGGCACGACTTGTGAGTGTTTGAGATATTTTTTTTGGATTGAATACTTTGATTATAGTCCGATGCTTCTAGATATGGATTATTTTCAAGTATTGAATTTACTTCAACATCAATTTAGAAACTGATAGAACCCTATTGTTTGTTGCTTCATTTTTGTTTAACTATCTCTTGCAATATCTGGTAGATATTGATATCAATATCTGTTTATCTATTGCAGGTCAATGAGATTGATTCCAGTGTAGCTCTGAACATGTCTGGGTAGACTTTGGAGATGAAAACTTTACCATTAGCAGTTGGGAACATAAAGTACTGGTTAGCAGAGATGGAAAAATTAAGCTATCAACTGAAGTATTTTTTGCTTCAATTAACCAGCGAAGTGAACGTGCTGTAGGGAGAGTGCTTGTATTGCTTTGGTAGCAATTATTGCTGACTGGTTACAAAACAACTCCAATTCTATGCCAATAAAATCACAGTTTGACACATTGATATGTGAAGGATATCTAGAGTGGAGGAAGCTATGGGAACTAGAGGAATATAGAGAGAGGTTCCCTAATGGACACTTTGATTTGGAAACAATATTGCAGTCAAACACGTTTTATAACTAGCATTGAACCTCCACATATTTTTGAATTGTGGCAATTGTCTTAAGATTAGATTGGGATGCAGGGGCTCTGAATTGGTTTTGCTTGGAAATATTATTTCTTTTAACATTATTGATTATGCACACAAGTGTCAAGGCTCTTGTGTGATGTTCCAGTGATATTTCAGTATTGTTTTTAAAGACTCTATTTTTCCTGTGAAAGTTGGCATCCCCTAAAAGTTAGACAAGAAGGTGGGTTGGAATTGTTGGCGGGCTCTGAGACTCGACAATATCATAATAATACGAAATAGAATTAGATGTTAGTAGAATAGTATTCTATAATGTGATATTTACATATTAATACTATTGTGTTGTTAAATAATAGACTTTATTAGACAATAATGTGGAAGTTAAATAAAATCTTTTTCAATGACAAACTGTTGAAATAATTATTTAGTCTCATATTCTACTTCAGTTTTTGTGATCCTTCGAGTGGCAAGGCACCTTCTATTAAGAAAATTTGCCTCTGTGACATATCATGCTTATAAGTTAATCATAAATTTGTAGATTGGTTTTACTTACTTTTGATGATGGGTAGTTCCAATAAATGGAAATGTTTAGTTGGGTTTAGTTTTTATCATCTTTATATAGGATTTACTTCTGATAATAGTGTTTTATGCCCTATGTATACATTTTTCACTAGCATGGAAATGCTTAATGGAGAAGGCTTGGTGTCGTTCTTGTGAATGTGTGTTGCAACTCTTTGTAAAAATATAGAATGTTTTAATTGTAATTTTCACTTCATTGATCTATTTGCAGGGGCAGAGTGGTACTTGCAGCTCTTGAGGTGCATGAGGATGAATGTGGAAGTGATCATCAAAGACCAACATCGAAGAAGTGAAATAAGTGTCTCCTCTGAATTTTGTTGCCTTTATGGGTGCTTTTTTTTGGAAACCATCTCTTTTTCTATCTATGCACTGTAATGCATATGGTAAGCTAATATTTAATTTAAGCAATCTAGTATATAAACTATATATACTCTTACAATCTCAAGATCATGGATAAATATTCAAAATTTCAAACTAATGAATTTCTTTTATGAAAAAGGTTTTATAGATGCTTTTATTTGAGGCATACTTGTGTGTTAATTCAGTATTCATATTTCTTTGCAAAATTATTGTTTGTAAAATCTATGTATTTCTAACTATCTCTTCAGGTAAAATTTAGATATATTAAAGTTATAACATCTTATAGCTTTTAAGTTGCACTAATCTATCATAAAACACTGGTAAAAGACAATATCTTATGTCAAACTCAATTCCATTTATTGTGTTATCACCAAAATTGTACTTGATTGGCTGCTGATCAGACAACTCAGTGTAACTGTTTCAAACCAGCTTTTGACTGAAGCTTAGCCTCTTCAGTCTGAGAGGGCTCTCTCACAAGTAATTTATGATATTGGTTAATGATAAAGATAGATGGCTAACTTTATGGATTCTGTCTTGGTTGGGATATGTTATGGCTGACTGCTACTATTGTAAACATTTTTTTTTATCAGTAATAGAGAGTGGCTATTGGTTTCATCCTTCACATGAGATTCATTTGATACTTTCATGAACAATGTCATATGTATCTTACTAATTTTTGTCAATATGTTAATGTTTTATTACTTAGAATTCTTGTTTTGCATGCTCTGACTTCCTTTCAAGCACTAAACCATTAGATATCTTTCTCAATGTCTTGCTTTCAGTATCTTAATGTTCATTACTCAAAATTCATGTCTCTCATGCTCTTACTTCATTTCAACATTTACATATTGAGTAAACATTAGAATACACACATACAGAGTCTACTCAATATATAAATGTTCAAAGGAAGTCAAAGCATGAGAGACATGAATTCTGAATAATGAACATTAAGATACTGAAAGTAGGACATTGAGAAATATATCCAACAGTTTAGTGCTTGAAAGGAAGTCGAAGCATGCAAACCAAGAATTCTGAGTAATAAAACATTAACATATTAATAGAAAGTAATAAGATACATAGGGTTCATGAAAGTATCAAATGAATCTCAGGTGAAGGATGAAACCAATACCCATTCTCCATTACTGATCAAAAACATGTTTACAATAGTAGCAGTCAGCCATAACATATCCCAACCAAGTCATATTCCAAATAGAGTTAGCCATGTAGTTTCATCATTATCAAAAATCATTAACCCCTTTGAGAGAGCCCTCTCAGACTAAAGAGGCTAAGCTTTGGTCACAAGCTGGTTTTGAAGCAATTACATAGAATTGTCTGATTAGAAGCCAATCAAGTGCAATTTTGTGATAACAACTGTGTACAACAGGATTTCCACATTCATGCTTTCCCAGATCCTGTTAGTTTTATATGCATTATATATCATCGGTCAAGGCATGAATGCTTATAATATATTGAGCCCTAATTTCTAACTATCCTCTCTTCAATTGCTTTGTAAGGATTGAATACAACCTAATTGCATAAATTACAACTGGGGCAGAGTAATAACTCTGTATTAAAAGACACCATAAGCATTAATTGCTTCAAAGTATTATAATTTCATTTTAATATTACTTGATTTTACATGCTTATGTGGAACATGTTCGAGAGAAGGAACTATAACAACAACGGATTTGCATGAAAGCTTTATAATTTTTTCAAATGTGAAAGTTGTGTTGTGTTACTAAGTTTCTTCATTATTTTATAGATCATTACACGTCAAACCGAATTTACTCCTTAACTGGCATTACAGTCAACGTTGTGCACAAGTATGATTTACATGTATCAATCAAAAGTATGATTTTATCTATATTTGATAATGCAATTTGAATACATCATACAATACATAGGAGTGTTATGACTATGAAGTTCAATTTTGAAATAATCTATTGATTGCTACTATTACTATTAGTGCTCTTCCAATGGCCATTTATTAGCTATTTGAAGAAGGCTTTGTGGAATTTGTATTTACTATAAGATTATGCATAGCTGAGTTGCAGACAACTAAGTAGAACTTGGTAGGAAGATTGGAGTATGTGTAATTCATAATGATATTGTCTTCTCTTCATTGATGGCTTTTCAATGTGTCAGTTTTGACCTAAGCCATTGCATTATCAATGTGTCAAGGCTCAAAACTCAAACTATATGTCAACTACTTATGATCGTTCCAAGGAACATGAATCCTATTTTTTGTAGGTTTAAAATTTATCACAAGTTTTCTCTATTGTGGTAAAATTTGTGGAGGTTATCTCAAAATTTATTGAAGGTACCATGGACCTAAATTTCTTATGAACTTTCATCACTATAACAAACTTTGGTGCAAATTGTTGATCAATTCTCACTTGGTTAGGGCTATAGATTTTGATGACATTTTTGTGTGCATGCATGAGAGTTGGGTGAAAATGCACAATGTTGTGTAGAATTAGTGTGATAAATATGGCATAGTGCAAAGCATATTTTTGAATATTAGTCTGAGTTTACTCGTACCTAATCAACTCAATCAAGTTGATTGTTGGTTGAAGGGTTAATTGTTGGTTCAATGGACAGAAGATGGCATTGAAGCTAAGATGGATGACATGAAAG